>BMAO01021675.1:0-150260 GCA_019973975.1 Trichonephila clavata | reverse complement strand
AAAACCTAAGTAATATAACTTTTAACAAGTATTTTCAGGTATTCCATAATTGAAGAAATGCAACATCTATTAACACCTGCAAAAATTATTGAAAAAGAAACAACAAAAAATTTCACATTGAATGGCCGCCGAGTTATCAAATATTTCTAAATTTGAAAAATAATAATTTGAAAAAATTACTTACGTTTGCGATGATTTGAGATAGGTTTTCACTCCCAAATTAATTTCGGGGTGGTTTTGTTGACTACCATGAATATGTATGTCCAGTGTTGAGCTGAAGCACTCCTGAACATTTCGTCATTTCACAGCTAACATACCACAAATATAAAGTAATTAACAAAATTCTTTCATTTTATTATTATACTATATAGTAATTATCTTGTGCATTTATTGGTATTTTATTTTGTGAAATGTTGAATTTTATTTAAATTTCTTTTCTTATTTTTTAACCAATTTTTAATTCCCTATTTAAAGATAGATATTGTTCAGGTTGAAAGTTATTTCCCATATTATTATTATCTGCTTAAATTCAATAATTCATGTAATTCTTATTTACCAGATTACTTAATTGGTTTACTAATATCTACTCACCTGCTGTGTAAAAGTTATGTTGCTTAAGTTACACTGACAATGGCTCAAAAACACTTTTTGAACTCAGAAATAAAGCACGTAAAATTTACCACCACATACGGAATCCATCAGACAAAATTAATCTCAACACAGACTAAAAAACAAAATTAACAAAAAGTTCGCACTTTCACACAAAAGCAATGGGAAGAACCCCCCCCCCCTTTCGCTCTATTCAAAGGACGGCTCCTTACGGGGCCTAGCCAAAAGTTTCAGGAAATAGAGATCGCCCATTTCTACCCTTCAAGACCACGCCAATATCGCCTACACATACCTTACTTTGATAAATTTTTATTCTTTCGTTTAATTTCTTAATTTCTACTCCACTCCAAATTATTCATTTCCAAATTCTCAATGTAACTTAACCGAACTCGCTATCTCCCAATGGGAGCAGAGAGGGCCGGTCAATAGTGAAACGAGCTCTGGGAGTGCCGATTCTTCCCGAGACCCAGAAAGGCCTGACAGGGCCCAGATAAGCTGAACGTAGCCAGATTCTCTGGTTATAAATTTCGATCCGATAGTGCCAAGATAGTGTAGATCTGCACTGAGGGCCCAAAATGAGCTTAAATCGGCACTGAGCTCTGGTATCACTCCGGCGACCAGAATCACTTCTTCCGATTCCCCTCCCCCCCCCCACCCTTGCAAAGGGTCTTAAAGACTCCCCGATTGGTCAATCCCGCTCTCATCTTTAAGTTATCAAAATGTCGCCTCTCCGAGGCAACTCTTCAGACCGAGGGCAGGTTCTCTGCGACGATCGCTTTTCTCCCCCCTCAAATTGAATTCAAGTCGGTCGTTCTATGCTTTGGCTTGCCAGGCCAGTTCGTGGCTGACACAGATTAACTTATTGACACAAACACAGGGATAGCTAATTTTGGGATTATGAAGTGTAACGGAATTGATTATAGTCACTTCTTACATACACTTCTAAGACATTTTTCTCTAAGATTTTCGAACTAAGGCTAAAAAAAATGATTATGAGGTTCCTAAGTTTCATCTTTATACTTTGGTGATTACAGTCGGCCGATAAAATAGTTGAGCACCGTGACCCTTTCAAAAAATGATTGAAAATGGAAAACGACCTTTTTTGAAAGGATCCTCGTCGTAAGAATCTTGTCCCCTACGTTGTGCTGGTCCAATGACTCTTTTTGTACAATCCCCTTTCCACCTATCCTCGCGTTGAAAGTCTCCATCCCACGGCTCTTTGTGTAGAATCCTATTTCCATCTCCCTTCCCGTTGCTTTTCAGGTCCTAAGGCTCTTTTTATAGAATCCCTTTTTCACCCACGTTGTCTTTAAGGTTGAAAATCCAACATGATACGACTCTTTTTGAATGAATCCTGTACCCGCGTTGAGAGTCTCCATCCCACGGCTCTTTTTCAACTACGTCGTGTTTAAAGTCACCGGGCTCTTTTTGTATGAATTTTGTTCCCTTTTTACCCTCATGTTGCGTTTTACGCTTCAATCAAAGTATCCTTCACAACTTTACTTCATAAACCTTATCCAAAATGTTTCCTACGAAAAATATTTTTGATGGGCGCGAGAAATTTTTTCATCCCACGAATGATTAAAACGGGGGGGGGGGACAAATGAAACGGAGGCATGTCAGAGGCGTTATCCACAAATGACTTTTCAAGCTTGGTGTGTCTTGAAAGCCATGGAGTGTAGGCATTGCAACGTTGAAAAAAGACAGAGAATCATTCCAATAGGGTCTTGGAAGGGAACGAGCCATCTCACGACCTTCCAATGGAGGACTCAACTTGCAGCCAGCAGGTGAGTCCAATTTTTATATACATATTAAATTTTTAAAAAGATGCATTCCAATCTTGGTGGATGATTTGGTCCGAAAAAGGGGGGGGGGTCGACATGCGACTCGATACCCCAATTTTCGGATTTTGAAGATTTTGGCTAAAAACATTTACCGATAAGACTGCCAGAATTTGGGAATTTTCTACATAACTCCAAATCCTGACAGTCTTAACGAAAAACATTTAGCATTTACTTGTTGCTATAAAAATTCTTTTTCCGTTAAAACTGCCAGATTTGGAATATCCAATACAAACCTGACAGTTTTAACAAAAAACAAATTTCTGAACTCGATTAAGCATTCAGAAACCTTCTGATTTCTAGCTGCTGGTGGCTCGCATTTTATATAGTACAACGAGGTCACGTGAAATGATTCCTATTCGTCGACGCTTTTTAACCTTGAATTAATATTTTAGCGTATCTTTGTGCATCTTTTTAGTGCAAGTTTTAAAAGAGAGGCCCTCCAATGTTGACACCTTCCTTAACCCAAAAAAGGGGGACTGAGTCGACACAAGAGTCGACTCGGTCCCCCTTTTTTCAGGTTAATGAGCATTTTTTACAGTTCAATGTTGCTTTTTTCACTCATCAACAGTTTTTTTCACACTCACTCTACCAAATCAGCAATCTGTCTGTTGCATTCGGTCTGCAGCTTGTTAAAGTTTTGCAGGTATCTGGCAATACGGTACGATTTCACCATGGTACACTCGGAAATGTCATAATATTCGTGCACCTCATCGTGCAGGTGATCTGGTAGAGTACGATCGTTCAAGTCCTGGAACTTTGGCAGAGTATCCAGGTTTATGGTAAAAAGTAACAGCTGTTCAAAGATTTTGCGCTGGTCGGTTCCCTTGAAAACAATGAGGCCTCGATTTAATTGCGCCAGGTGGCAAAATTTGCCCCTGACGCAAAAGCGCAGGTATTCTAGGGGCACGGATCAAGGCAGGTGGATTTTCAGATTGAGACGTTCGTTGATGAAACGATTGGCCCGGCTGTCTTTCGAGGTGGGGATCAGGTTAGAGTGACCCACGGTGATGCAAATCACATTTGGATCCTCCGAAATGCTGGCAATGGACAATTCGATGGGGACAGGTTTACCCCCACGGGGAAACACACTGGCATGAGCAAAAATGGCTAGATGAGACATGTTGCATTTGAGAGAAGGTCGGCGGATGGCTTGCATATTATAATCTGGTGGGTCACGTGAATCGATTCCTATTGGCTGGCAATCCGTATCATGAGATTTCTATTGGCTATCCAACATTGACATGACCTTACAAAAAATACAAGGGGTTGATGTTATCCATCCTTGGTAGAAATCTTTGTAAAAATTTTTTAAAGAGACTAGCTTTCATGGCCCGGCGTTGCACGGGCTTTTACCGAGAGTATAACTTATCCCCATGTTAATGTCCTCCTCTTATTCTAACGCCAACACTTTGGTGTGGGTTTGACGCGTACGATGTGAGTGCATGACCCGTGAGTGCGTGTCATGGCTTTGTTGCTTAACATTTTCCCTTCTCTTCACAAATTCTCGATCCTAGTACCACTGAAGACCCGCTATGTAGGGGAGGGATGCACGTAAAATATGTCGAGAGCTCAAACGTCCTCCCGTGGTGTGGTGTGGTAGTTAGGAGAGGGGGCGAAAGCTCATGTGTCGTCCTCGTCACTTGAGCATGGTTGAAAATTTCGAGGTCCGTCACCAAAAACCTTCGAATAGGCAAACAGTGCGAATTTAAAAATCATCCACTCACTTTCCAATTCTTTCCTTTTCCTAAGTGAATAATTTCATCCCCATGGAAATTTCGTGTTTCCCTCAGGCCGATAGCACTTGTGTGTGTGTGTGTGTATGCGCGCGATGTGAGTGATTTCTTTAACTATGTGATAAAAACTCCTTTTTTCGAAATTTGTTCTTACGTTGGTGTGGTGTGGTAATTATTAAAGATGGGTGAAAGCTCAGGTGTCGTCCTCGTCACTTGAGAATGGTTGAAAATTTCGAGGTCCGTCACAATGCAGTCAAATTAATCTTCGTTTATAATTTTGAAACTTTGAAATAAAGTATAAAACATAATCATTTTAGTTTTACATTTCATTCATCTTCTGTTTGAGTGTAGTATAATGCATGAAATACTAACAAACTCGTTAAGTAACAACATATGAAGATTTAATTTTATAAATGTGTTGAATAACGTTGATTCTTTGCAATTTTTAAAATTATTTTTATCATTTTAAAGTATAACAACAAATAATTTTATACAACTAATCGCTAATCGGTGCACAATATTTTTCGGTAACCCGTATTTTACTAACTCAAATAGATTCAATGGTTCCTGCACAAGTGAGCATGTAACATCTAGTTGCCCATTCGAGAAACATGGATTTTCTAAGTCTAAGTATCAAATGAATAATTTTCGGGTTTCAGATTCATTTATGGTCATCGCGAAAGCCAAACGAATCGGGAATTGAAGCCTTTTGAATGGTCTTAGAGATTCTGACGGTATCAGTGGAACACGTGACAACAGATTCCTTAGTAGCAGAACCTAATTTTCATTTAAACTTTACTGTCAAAATGTTTGCTTCAAGAAGTTCCCGATATAATTCTTTTCGTGATCAAACGTGCACCGTTGCCTAATCTAGGTGAATTTAAGTTACACAGATAATAACCAGGGAAACAACCGAAGATTATGTGGTGACATTCCTGATACATCTAGAGAATTCAAAAACTCGGTTGGAAAATTAAAGGTTTTGTTTTAATCAACAATAGTGTCGATTGGATTAAAAGGCGTTGATCAATTGGAAACAACCCTGTGTCTGGAAGTTTATTTCATCACAATATTAACATTTTCTGATTAAGTAACAGGATTACAGAAGCAATAATTATCTAGCTAATTATACAGTATAACCGGAAAGACACTCTCAACCAGTTCTTTTTTGCCTAAAGAACATTACAGAAACCATGTGGTTATTTCATGCATTATGTATTGGGATGAAGTTCTACTTCACCGTTTCCAATATTCAGTAGTTGGTTAGGAAATATTTGCTCAGATTGATCATCTTGCAAATGTACTCGCGTGTTTATGGTCAGTCGAAGTGTTTCCACGTTTCGCCATAAAAACGATTGTTTTAAACAGGCGTTAATATCGTGAGCAAAAGTAGAGCGTGTAATGGCTGTTAATAACTGTCGGAAATCACTAGACAGCAATTCAACAGCAGCACCTAATATTCTCTCGTTGCCATTTAAATCTTGTAAAGCTCTATGTAATGCTTTGAGTGAATGTTTATGGGTCATGGTACACTTATCCTTGATCATGATTGAATTCATTTGCAATACCGTAGTTAATCAACTCTTTTTTTGAATGGTACACATTGCATCCTGTATTTTATGAATTTCCAATAGCAGCTGATGCGGAATGTGCAGTTTTTCCGCAATCTAACAAAGTGACAACAATGCCGGAAGATGCAATTTCCTATTGCAATCATATTTTCACACGACTGCGCCTGAAAGTAAAGTTGCTAAAGGGAATAAAAATCCGTAGGTGGAACTCAAACGCAAAGCCATTTGACCTCATTCCAGCAAATTTACGGAAGCTTTTGAAATCCGTATCTAGATTCTCGTTCGTACCCCGAGAAGCATTCGGTACCCACTTTCGACGCCCCTGTTTCTGTAAGTTCAGTCTCGAAAGGGGGGCATTACGGTCATCTGGCATTATCCGTCAAAGTTACGGGAGTTTCTAAGATACGATTTCAGATTTTTGTCCCCACCCAGAAAAACACCAGTAAAGCATTTCTCACACCTCAAGAATTTTAATCCGTTAACTCCCAAATTATTTTAAAATCGAAATTTTTGAAAAATATTTTTAAATTATATTTCATATATCATAAATAGAGTAATTATGAAGTTGTATCCATTTTCCGTAATTAGCAATTGAGATAATAGATGATTTATAAATAGATCGTTGGGCGCTTATGGTAGTAAAAGACCAAGTAACTTTCCTGTGGTTTTATATTTAAAAAATTATAAATTTAGGGGGGGGGATGTAACTTATGTGAATTTAAAAACAACTAATGAGATTTAAAAGAGAAGATATTATTTTACTGATCTAATTTTACTTAGCTATAATTTTTTACAGCCAATTTGTAAAAGTTAAGTGTGATATAATGGAAGACAAAGGGTTACATTACATTTTGTACAAAATGTAAAAGGTCTACCCTTACATTTTTAAAACTGGTATCTTCTTCGGTTTTGTCTTTTTCCTATAACATGGTCTTTTCTATCTAAACGCATAGAGTCTATTACGTTTGATCTCTTGATAACATCATCTGAGGTCTTCCAATGCCTTTTTTAGAGATTGTTCACCGTTTGAGGTACGCAATGGCGATATATCTTCTTGTGTCTTTTATACTTTTTATATTTCTTCCATGGGTACACAAATTTCTACATCACCTGACAGACCTTTTACCGATGGAGTAGTCATTTCATCATCATCAAAATAATCTTCGTTAGTTAACTCATCTATATCGGGTGGTAAAGCAATTATATCAGACTCTATTTCCTTAGAAAACATATATTCTAACGCTTCTTTGGCAGTGTGAAGCACTTTACGCCGAGAAATTCTGGAAGAAATGAAACGGGGGAAAAATGATATTAGTTTCCACTAACGCCCAGCGATCTATTTATAGATCAGCATGTTTAAACTTACATTTTAATAATAAAAATAGTTATTTTTCTAATATAAATAAGCCAGAATAGTTTAAGAGGTATTGAAAATGTAAAACTCATGAAAAAAGTATAACTTACTTTTAATTTTTTCCTGTTGGATACAAAATCGAAAGCTGCACTTTGATGCTTCAAAATGGCGAACATCAGACGCTAGCTGCTAGACTGCTGTGGGAAAGAATGCTTCAAATCTCATTTAGGGTTATGGCCACATGTGTAAGGAAACCAGCCAATGACAATACGAAGTGATTAAAAGATATCGTTTTCACTGGGAGCTCTAAGTGGGAGGTGATCTATAAATAGATCACTGGGCGGTAACGGGTTAAAGCAAGCCCCTTCTACAGTTCGTGCAAAATACTTTCGTCTGGCATTACTTGACGTAGCTATGAGATTATCTGAATTGGATTGAGAATATTCAGATTGGCAGCTCCGAAATACAATCAAGATCCACTTTTTGCGTCTTTACGTCGGCAAGTTATTCTGGTACTGTTGTCTGAGAATATTTCGAACTCCCGGCATTATTTGACAAAAATACAGGAATTTCTATATTTCGATTTCAGACTCGCTTAAACCATCTCAAACTGCACCAGGAATACGCTTTTCGCGCGCCAAGACATTAAGGGTGAGCTCCTGCCCCGGTTTGCGTAAAAGACGGTCATTCTGAATTATCCGGCAAAGTTACTGTTATTTCTCAGATTGAATATCAGATTCGGATTATCCGTTTTGAAATGCACCAGGGACCAAGTTTTTGCGATCCAAGGCTTTTAAGGCAAGCCCCGGCTACGATGTGTCTAAAATACGGTCGACTGGCATTATAAGGCAAAGTTACCGAAACTCCTAAAATTAAATTTCAGATTATCATTTCACACTCCAAAATGCACTTTGAGCTGATTTTTGATGCTCCAGCATGAGCAAGTTCAGTCGCTTGACAGAATGAAAATCCGGACGCGGGACTCCTATCAAATGCCTTTTCTCCTACTGCACACAATATCCGGCAAGTTTAGTAGAGTTTCTGAAATATGATTTCAAATTATCGTTTCCCACTCCTAGACACAACTGGAGATTACTTTTGTGCCCCTGAGCCGGCAAGTTCAGTCCCTAGAAGGGGCATTAGGGTCGTGCAGCATTATCTGGCAAAGTTACAGGAATTTCTAAAACTCGATTTCAAACTCTCGTTCACCATCCCGAATTACAACAGAAAAGCACTTTTCCCGCACCAAGACATTAAGGGTAAGCTCCTGCCATGGTTTGCGTAATAAATGGTCGTCCTGAATTTTCCGGCAGTTACAGTTATTTCTCTGATTGCATATCAGATTCGGATTATCCATTTTGAAGTACTCCAGGATCTAAGTTTTCACGATTCAAGGCTTTTAATGTAAGCCTTTTAATGTGTTATGGTGTGTCTAAAATACGGTTAGTCGGCTTTATCCGGCAAAGTTATGGTTATTTTTGGAAACTGACTCAAAAATCGGATTCCGCACCCCAAAATAAGCCAGGCACTTAATTTTCGTGCATTTTGGTTTGTATTGTAATTTCTGCTTCAACAGACACATTTTGCGATTATTCCCCTACGGGAACATTCGCAAAATCTGGCAATGTGTTTACCGGATTCTTCACATTTCCGGCAACAAAAAAATTATGGCGTCATTAACTGAAATAAAAACTATCCTATGTTTTAAGTTGGATGAAATGACACACAGTATGCAAAATTATATTATGATCAGTTGAGTACTTTTGGAGTTCATCGTGGGACAAACACTGTGACACGTAATTTTTATGTACACTCATGTCCATAAATTAAGGATAATTCAGAATCACACAGAAATTGAACTAAAATAAAAATTTCACCTGTAGAATTATCACACACATCTTGAAGAAGAATATGCAAATTACAGGAAACCACCAGATGGCGCGGATAGTACGTCACAATGGCGAGAGTGTAAGAGAGGGGTATATAAGGAATAGCGGCAAAGAAGTAAAATTGTTCACAAGCACTTTAAAAGCCTTTCAGTGCATACTTATGGCACAAAGGAAGCATTTGGATGATTTTTACGTGGTAGAATTATGGGACGACTGGAATGTGGACGTACACAGCTGGAAGTATCCGAGGAACTTGGAATCGCCCAGAGTATCATCTCCAGGCTTTGGCAACGATTCCAAGATGATGGTAATGTGAGTAGATGTTACAGCACAGGTCCCCCCCCCGAGTTACAACGCTTAATGAGGACCGATATTTGGCAGTTACTGGCAAAAGAAACAGACGGAGAACAGCATCAGACCTATCTCGTCAGCTCTCTTCAGCTACCGGTAGGACAGTTTCAAGGCAGACCGTGTACAGACGCTTAGGGCACATTGGTCTGCATGCTCGTAGGCCTGTCAGATGTGTTCCTCTTACCGCAACTCACTGTCGCCTGCGATTAACCTGGAGTAGAGAGCATGCAGTGTGGACACCGCAACAGTGGTCTTGTGTGATGTTTTCCGACGAGACTAGGTTTAGTTTGTAGTCTGATTCTCGCCGGACTTTCATATGGAGAGCGCCAGGTACCCGTTACCACCAAGAGAACACCATTAAACGACACCGTTACGGTGATGCAGGATGGCTCGTTTGGGGAGGAATTATTCTTGGTTCCAGAACTGACCTGCATGTTCAGAGTGTAACGATGACAGGCCACATCTATCGGTATGTCATTCTGGAAAAACATGTACGTTTGTTTCGGGGCGCCATGGGTGCTGAATTTCTGTTTATGGATGACAACGCCCGTCCTCACCATGCAAACCATGTAGATGAATGCCTTCAATCGGAGGATATCGCCCGTATGGATTGGCCAGCATACTCACCGAACTTAAATCCAATAGAATATGTGTGGGATATTCTTGGCCGACGAATTGCAGCCCGTCAACCCCCTCCCCCCTGTCTACCGGAACTTCGGAGGGCATTGCTTGATGATGGTGTAATATTCCCCAAGATCAGATTGATAATTTGATACTCAGCATGCGTATTAACCATCATACTAACCATGTTATACTGTTTTTTGTAAGGTTCTTTCTTGAAATTTGCTCCAGGGAGTAAAAATCGCAATTTTTATTAATTATGTCAAACATATAGCATCTTTTTTTCTCTTTACCTTTTGTTTAATAAATAGACTTTACAAAGAAGTCAAATTTATTTTGCTTCTGTTTCTTTCTTTGCCTGAACTTCATTATCCTTAATTTATGGACATGAGTGTATAAAGATTTACGGAAGCACAACAAATGAAGAAATGATTTTTTTAAAAATTTAATTATGTATTATTTTTATTTTTATGATGAAATAATTTTTTGTTTCATTAAATAATATTAAATCACTTTTTAACTATACATTCAATTTTATTATGTAATTTCAACTATGCTAATATGTAAATATTTTTAATAAATAGCTCAATCCTAATCCCAGGATTTGGATAATGTAATCCCGAAATTGAAAATATGACACCGAATTGCAAATTCTAGTTTGGCAACACTTATATTATCATTCCATGTTGTTACATTGCAGCAAACATCGTGTAACAGTGTTCTCGTATATTTTATCTAGAAACAAGCAATATTAAAGTTCATTTACTATTTTATGATTTGTGGAACATCGTTTTGATTAAAAGCGAAAATATTCTGAACACACATTGATATTTAATATCTTTCTCCAACCAATACTACGAACTTAAAAACAACGTTTCAAAATAAACAAATGGTGGGGGAGTACTGTAGCTAAATAAACTGAAGAGAACTAAATTAACCATTAAATCAGTTCTCTTCGGTTCATGCTGCCATAGTACTACTTTAGTGATGTAGTACGGGTTGGAAAAAGATATTAACTATCAATGCGTGTCCAGAATGATTTTGCTTTTAATTAAAGCGACGTTCTACAAATCACAAAATAGTAAATGAACTTTAATGTGCTTGTTACTAGATAAAAGATACTAGAACAGTGTAACACGATGTTTTGCTACAAGGTAAGCAATATGAAATGACAATAAGTGTTGCCAAACGACAACAAAGAAATTAACAATTAAATTAGTTCTCTGCAGTTCATGCAGCCACAAATTATTCACTGTGTTGCAGAGCCGGTTTATGCATTGGGTGCTTGGGGTGGGTTCCTAAGGGCCTGGATAAGCTGGACTTAACAGATTTTCTGGTTACAGATCATCCAGTGCCTAGGGGGCTTGTAGATCTTTTGCGCCCAGGGCCCGAAATGAGCTTAAACCAGCACTGCTGTGTTGCCATGAAATTTGGCACCGAGACGTATTACAACGTGAGAAAAAATACAGCAACATAAAAACATAAATAAGATTTTAATTTTGAATCAAGATACAGGCCCTTTTCAAGAAGTGTGAAATCATGAATCTGAGATAAACATTTACCTCGGGGAAAGTCTGTCTAATATGAAATGGGCTGACTGTGAATTGCAATACAAGTCTCACATCAAGCTGGTATGCTGTTTATGAGGGTGTCAATAAGCATTTGTGGTAACAAAGCTCATTTTTCCAAAAGTGGGACTTTTTATTTCAAGGGGTGTAGTGGCAGGGAAGCTATTCTGAGAAATGGCTTTCCTAGACCTTTCCAAACATATTCAATATAATTGTGATCCGGAGACCTCGATGGTCAATCCATACGGAAAATATCCACCCCGTCATGAAATTCGTAAATGATGTGAATATGTGGCAACGCATTATCGTCCATAAAAATGCAGTCCGAGCCCACAGCACCCAAAAAAACCTCACAGAGGCTTCAATCCCTATAGCGCTATGAGTTGATAGTAACCGTATCGAAAACGTACAGTGGTCAACATTGTGCTACCACACACAAGGATTTCTTTGCCACCAAATCTTTCGATTTTTGTTACGTATGGGGGTTGAAAGCTAGCTCCATTTTTTCTTCAGGCGAAGACTCGAAGAGAAGCATTTTGTCTGGTACATTTCGACTCATCACTGAAAAGGGCACGTCCCCCTTTTGTGGTGTCCACGACTGATGTTTTCGGCTCCACAAAATATATGGTCTTCCCTGCTGGATGCAGTCAAAAGGATGCACCAGAGTGGACCCTGGGTATAAAGGACAGTCTCTACAAGATGAATGTAGACGGTTTGCCTGGGAATTCTTCTTCCAAACACAGCAGCAAGCTTGAGTCAGCTGAGGAATCATTATCTGCCTATGTCATCGTGCGCTTATAGCCAAGTAGCGATTCTGTGCAGATGTCTATGCTCTGTTGTGAGAGTACCACTGGTTTGGAATGGATTCTGCAGCCACAAGACTACTTTTGGGTCACTTGTAACCATCAAGCCACCTCCGCTTGAGACTGGCCAGCATCAAGCCTGCCATTGGCTCTCTACATCTCAAAGAATCATCTGGACCAGGGGTACTTAACCTTTTTTTCCTGCCTGGCCACATACCTATGGCAAGTATTTCAAGCGGACGACAGAATGGAGAAAAACTCTACAAGACGAAAACATTTTTAGACAAAAAAAAATTGATCAAAATAAAAATCTTTTTTTTAGCTTTTATTTTTATACTATATCAGCCTTTCTATCAGACACACATAAAAAATGTTTACCTTTAGGCATTTTTTGCTGAGTTGTGTGTGTAGGGGTGATTTCTATTACCTTTCATCCATAATCTAGCATTTTGTTTACATTCTGCAATAAAAAAAAGGATATTGATAACAAAATTGATAGATTTGAATCCTTGATTGGTAGAATTTAGAATTAAGTTTTAAATACATTTTTCTTAAATAATTGAATTTCTTAGTGCAATAAGCCATGACCGGGCCACTTAGAAAAGGCTGGAGGGCCACATGCGACCCGGAGGTTGAGTATTACTGATCTAAACGATCATAAGAAGTCATTCTCACTGCAAACAAACTAACTTTTTTGTTTTAATGCAATATTCCCAAAACAGAAGGCAAAATTCCCGTATGCTTGAACGGTCTCAATCCTGTATAAACTATTTCTGTAAAAACTAACACTAAACATTTTTTCCTAAATTGAAGGTTGATATTGTACTACCCGTTCTTCAAAATATGTAATATTCAAATTCTGTCATTTTAATCTGGAGGAATTTTAAAATAATGACAAAAAACATGCGTTTGTGATCTTAATTTTGGACATGAGTATATGTTGTCTTAAAATTTGTGTGATAAGCAACTTAATTACTTCTAAAGGATGGAAAAAAAATAACTTTCATTTTATGAGGATTATGGAGATTTCCTGTGAATATTATGGATAAAAGTAAAGTGGTCTTAATTTTCGTAATAAATTGATTTTTTTACGTATATGTAGAAACAGCAAAAATAATGGATGACAACGAGAAAACAATATTTATTTAAAGTGGGGCAAATATAAAACTCTAAAGTTTATTTTTATATAAAAAAAACCCTTTAAACTTATGGGCCAATAAATAATAATCATTAGTATTTTAGGTTTTAGCTAGTATAGACAATGATTTTTTAAAATTATGGTGATCTGTAGCCACCCTTTACATTAATATCTTCCTGTCTATCTGAAAACCCGGCTAGATGTGTAGGAGGAACTAAATTATCCAAAGACATTATTCCAATTCAAACTGATTTATAGATTCTTATCAGTTAATAAGAACACACACAACACAATTCTAATTAAGGTATATAATTATGGTAGAGTGCAGAGGTGAGATATATACAAGCGGGGAAAATATTACAGTACCTCAACTGAATCTAAAATAGCATAAACGCGCACTAATAATCAGATTTTACTTAATCAAATTTACGATACCTTGTTTCTTAATGCTGCAGATCCTTCACGGAGAATTTCAGGCACTTAAATTAGCTGGATGAATTGACGAAGACTCCACACTCCGTATTTATTAATTTCAATGCTTTTCAATCTTCGAATCCACTTCTCTTTGCGCAGATCAAAAGTAACCTCGCTTAACTTGTCAACAGCTACGTGTCAACTTCTCACTCTCTTCACTTTACTTGACTTGACTTCTCACTTCGCTCTCTTCAACTCGTGAAAACCGAATTTATTTCATATTCCTTATTTACATAAATCCCGTTTAGTTTCCCGATGAAGGTTGGTTGAAATAAATATTTTTATTGAAAGGGAAAAAGAAGGAAGTAGTATAAACCCGTATAGATCCATCACAATATAAACTACATATTTTTTTTATTATCTCAGAAATGTACTATATTGTATTGTAAAAATTTGTTAGAATATATTTTTAGTTAATTAAGCACAGTCTGCTGTGTTATCGTAACTTTATGGAGAAAACTTTTAAATTTATTTTCAAGAAAATCAAGTCCTTAGTTAGCAATAAAAATATGTCTGGCATAAAATATAAAAATAGAGCGGAAAAACGAAAATTACTGTTAAATCGAAAAAAAGAAAGAATTAAATGCGTCAAAATTTCAATTTTTTTTTACAATGGAACAAAGTAACAAGTATATAACAAACGCAGATACATTAACAAGCGAAATGGAAAGTAACTTTCCAAGAAAATGGAGAAACACAACAAGCAAATATTAATGATCAAAATATGCAAGATCTCGATGACCAATAGCCTTCTGAAAAAGATATTGTTCAACCAGACCGACATCAGTAATTCTCCGACGGAAAAGTGTTTAGAAAATGTTGGGTTTGAGAAATACGTTGACGTGGGTTCGTGGCCTAAATAGCTAAGTGATTTTTTTTCTTGATTATAACCTTTCACATGAAATGAGATTTTCAAAATAAAAGTCCAAACAACATATATTCTGTTTCGGTAAGATAGTACAAAGAACAAAATAAATAATTTTCGCGCGAATAATCATTTCGTTAAACATTTTAAAAATGGCCAAATGCTGAAAAGATCTTGGCTGCGTTATTTAACTAGTGTTTGGAAATGTTTTTTGTTTGACCTGCAAACCTTTTTCTAAAATAAATCCTTAATACACAACCGGTTTTTCTGATAGGAAACACGTTACAAGTTTCTTAGAAAATCATGAAAATTCTACTGAAAGTAAAAAATTTAATGTTAGTTTGGTTGACACGAAAAGAAAATAAGTCTGTTTTAGATAAACAGTTACACAGGAGCAACTAAGTAAGGATACAGAATATTACCACAATGTCCTCAAACGTATTATTGCCGTAGTAAAGTATATGGCTATAGAGGTTTAGCATTTAGAGGTACCGAGGAAGTTTTGGTTCTCCTCATAATGGCAACTTTATGGGTGCCCTGGAACTGCTAGCACAGTTCTATCTAATCATTTGTGAACATATTGAACAGCGAGAATTATGACCAAAATCGTTAATATCGTACATCAAATTTTAAAATATAAATATGAGCAAATAGTTGAGATCATGGGTAAGTAAATCATTTAAACAATTACAACTCAAATAAATAACGATGACACAAAGTACTATTCAATTGTAATGGATTGAACACCAGATTTGTCCCACAATGACCAACTTGCTATGGTACCACGATATTGTTTTCGGGGAAAAGTGTATGAAAGATGTGTCTCATTATCTCAGATTAGTAGTCACACTGGCTTATACTTATTTAATTCTCTATAAGAATTTTTAGAAACAAACAGACTGTTATAGTAAAATTGTAGTGGATAGTCATTTGACAACGCCGCCAATATGTCCGGTCGATATAATGGTGTGCAAGCTCTTCTAATAGAAAAAAATTTCGCTTAATTATCTGCCGTGTGCTACACATTCTCTTAATCTGGTTCGTGTAGAATCAGTTAAGGTTGCAACCGAAATCATGAACTTCTTCGGTTCAGTGCAATAAATATATGTTTTCTTTTCTGTATCGACCCATAGGTGTGTGACGGATCTATACGCGACATTTTTCTTACTAATCCTCTTGGGGAAACTTTTGGGGCTAGCATTCACATTAGATCACAGCCTTTCAAGAAGAACCCATGATATTTAAATTAGTTTGACTATATAAAGTCTATATATATATATATATATAATATATATATATATATATATATAGGTTTTGTAGATGTAAGATAGAAGGAGTCGGGAAGCTGTTACGTAAGTGTGAATATTGGAATATTTCATTCTCAAGCCTAGCACGAGTTAAGGAAGTAATTGCTTAGATTAAATTATTAGATTGAAGATTTATGATATTAGAATTAGTTATCGGTTTATTAGCGCTTGTTCTCCTTATCTAGATAACGTAGTCGGGTTTACTTAGAGTTGGGAATTAAAATTAGATAATGCTTTATATATCACTCCTAGGTTTCCTCTTGTAGTTTCACTTGTGATTGCTTAAGTGTGTTTAAAGGATACATAAAACTAATTGTTATTATGGAAGTTGTTGGTGATGCTTCGTTTCCTCCTACACCTTTAGCCGCGCAGGACGGAGAAAGAGGGGTGCTGATTAGACCAACACCCCCACAATGGCGCCCGACGTGGTTGTCAGATAGACAAATTTCCCCTAACCCTGAGACAGGAGTCGGATCCAGTTTTAGGCTCTTGCCTGATTTTTTTTCTCGGGATTGGAAAATGTGGAAGATCTTCTAGAATGTATTGATAGTAATGTCAAATTTTACGATATACCGAGCCATGTTCTTATCTCAAAAGGCGTCTCCGAGGACGTGCTTTGGACTAGTACGAGGTGGTCGGATTGTTGTTGGTGCAGGGGAATGCTACGGATTTCGAGCAATTAAATGAGGCGTTGACGGAAAATTTCCCAGTGGTTAGGAATAAGACTGAATTAGAAGTCAGGTTCTATTCATCGTATCAGGGTCACGGTCAGGCTCCATCGGAATTCATTTATGATTTACTCAAAATACACAAAAGGCTGAGACTAAATATGTCAGAAGCAAGTTTAATCGATCACATTATATCTCGTCTTGAACCCCAGTTGATGGAATATATTGAGATTCGAAATACAACTTCTCGATCTCAATTACTTCAGATGATCAACAAGCATGAAGATTGATATTTGAAAAGAGACAACCAGGGTTCGAGTAATAGTAATAGTGAAAGACGAGTTTGGGATGTGAGTAGGAGGTCTACCGACGGTCGTACAAGTAGATATTGGAGAGGTGCAGGGGTAGTTGAACGTCAAAATGACAGGAGAGATGCTTATAGAAGTTCATATGGGAATATACCCCAGAGGAAACATGTTAACCAAGGGTTCGAGAACAGGAACCGCATTGACAGAAATGATCGCGGTTTCCAGAATCGTGGGAGTCAGAATCAGTTTAGAAATAGGGGTCCGAGTGACAATATTGACCGAGGTGCGAATAATCATTGGACCAGAGGTAATCATAAAAATTAAAACTTTTTAAGCGTTCGATATGAAGATCAATCGCAGGTTGAGGAGAATCCTCGTATGAGGCTTTCCGCTTTACGGATGTCCCCTGTTGAACTTCTGTGTGTACCTATTTTGTTGAACGACATATTTACGAAAGCATTATAGGATACTGGGGCTGAGAAGTCGTTTATCTCTGAAAAAACATATCAGACATACTTTTTTTACAAACCTGTTAAAAAGTCACGCGCCAAGATCGTGATGGTCCAAGGTGCCTGTTGTAACAATGTAGGAATGGTAGAATTGGAGATCAGAATTCGGGAATTTAAGAAAAAGTGGAATTTTCATATATTGGCGCATCTAGAATCGCCTTGTATTTTGGTATCAATTTTATAAGAAGATCAAAAATTACAATGAATTTCGATGAAAAATCATTAGCGATTCCGGATTCACAAATTTAAGAATTAAAAATTGATTAGGGGAATTTAGAAATTGATCTTTCAAATACGAAACTCGAGGAAAGTCAAAAGAGAGAATTAAAAACGTTTTTTAATAGTTTTAATGGGTTGTTTTCCGATAGACCCGGACATACTCATGTATTATATCTTGAAATCGATACGGGTGATAATGCCTCTTTAGTATCTAGACCTTACAAGTATTACAGGGTTAAGCAAAGTATAATAGATTATCATGTAGATAAAATATTACGAGAGGGCACAATCGTACAAATTCAGTCGCCTTACGCATCTCCTATTGTATTGTGTCGTAAGAACGGATTACCTCCGGATAATCCGGAAGCTTAACGATTTGCGGTGGATTATCGCAAACTTAATGCGGTAACTAGGTACCCTAGATATCCCTTGCCACTTATTGAGGATTTAATCACTAATATTCCTCACACAACGATAATGAGTTCTTTGGATCTACGCACTGGCTATTTTCAATTGACAGTAAATCCCAGTGACGTAATTAAAACTGCTTTTGTAACGAAAAACGGCACTTATGCGCTTAAGTGCAAGCCATTCGGCCTCTCGGGGGCAGCCCCAAATTTTCAGAAAGCAATAGATATAATTCTCAAACCGGTATTAGGGAAGTATGTGCAAGTGTATATTGGGGACGTGATTATCGCGTCTCCATCATTTGCACATCATGTTGAACATTTAAAGGAAATATTTAGGTTATTGCAGGAAGCAGGGTTGACATTGAACAAATTTACGTGTAATTTTGGTTGTGAAAAATTAAAATACTTGGGTCTAGTAGTTAGCAAAGACGGAATTGCCACGGATGAGTCTAAAGTTAAGGCAATACTAGAAATGAAACCCCCAAAGAATACTAAAGATGTATCAAAATTCCTGGGAATGACCCAGTGGTATCAAAAATTTATTAAGGGTTTCGCAGATCTCTGCGAACCACTATACGAACTAAAGAATAAGAGTAGGAAATTTATTTGGTCGGAAGAGTCGCAGGTTGCTTTTGAATCGATCAAACGTACAATTACAGAATCACCAGTTCTAAAATTACCGGATTTTAATGTGCAATTTGAGCTATTTACTGACGCTGGTTCCATAGGGATTGGAGCTGTGTGCTTACTCAAAATCAGAGACCCATCGCGCATGCGTCCCGCACATTTAATGCGGCCGAACGCAATTACACAGTTACCGAGCTCGAGTGTTTAGCGGTGATTTGGGCTTTAATAGAGTTTCGCACCTGCTTTGGTCCGCTGCCAGTAAGAGTGATAATGGATCATGCAGCATTAACAAAATTCACTAATGGTGAAAATTTATCCAGCCGAATGATTAGATGGGCACTCAAGCTAGTCGAGTTTAATGTTGAATGGGAACACCGGCCAGGAGCTCAAAATGTGGTGTCAGATGTGTTGTCTCGGAACCCGGTGGAAGGTTTTGGGGATGAAAATATAGCTTGTGCAGTAATTAGAGAGATTTGGTACTTTCGTCAAGGGAGCAGTTGATTTCTGAACAAAGACAGGACCCGGAGTTAGGCCATATATATCGAAATTTGAAAAACCCTGATGACAGTTCGGTGAATGCGTTAGTCTAAGGAAACTGGTCTCAAGATTTCAAAATCGTTAATAATTTGTTATTTTATACGAAGTATGCAACCTCTCTCGGAGAACTGAGAGTATATATTCCACGATCACTGCGGGGTGCGATAATGCGCGAATTTCATGACAAGCCTGTTGCTGGACATCTCGGCAAGAAAAAAACTTATTTACACGTCAGGTATGCTTGTTATTTTCCCTATATAAGAAAATTTATATACGATTATGTTTTGACAAGTAAATTGTGCCAACAGAATAACTATAAGAACGCGTTACCAGCTGGTCGTCTAATACCGATTGTAACTAATTATCCGAATGAATTAGTTTCATTAGATTTGTTAGACCCTGCTCAGAGTCGAAACCTGAACGATATAGATATATTTTAGTAATAACGGATCACTTTACGAAGTGGTTGGAAGTAATACCCCTCCGGAAAGGCTTCCGCAAAGATAATCGCCAATACCCTGTTCGAAAATTATATTTCGCGATATGGAGCTCCAGTAAAAATGATAAGCGATAACGGTCCCCAATTTGTATCCGAAGTTTTTGAGCATTTAAGTAATAGATTAGACATAAAGCATGTCAAAACAGTTGTGTATAGACCTCAGTCAAATAGAACGGAAAGAGTTAACCATGATCTCTCACAAATGATTGCTACTTTTGTAAATAATAACCACGCGATCTGGAACCAGTTTCTAAGAGAATTTACGTATGCCTTGCGAACAGCGGTCCACGAGACCACGGGAAAAACTCCAGCAGAGTTATTTTGGGGCAGAAAACTTATTACCCCGTTTCAAAACTTGTGATGGTGACGGATGACGCAGAATTTGTGGTTAGGAATATTGAAAAGGTGTTTGAGGAAGCTAGGCAAAATACTAGAAAGAAACATGAAAAGTGGGCGGAGACACGAAGTTAACATTAAGATCGGTGATTTAGGGCTGGTTGAAACGCATCCCATAAGCTCTGCCAGTAAAAAGATGGTAGCCAAATTTTGTCCCAAGTACGAAGGCCCTTATAGAGTCTTGAGTGTTAAAAATAATAATGTTGTAATTTGGAAGGCAGGCAGAGGAACTACTGTTTATATAGACCAAGTACGAATTTACCATCAGAGAAAAAGTGATGAGGGTGTGGAGGATGTTGATAGTTCAGTTAGCAGAGGATCCGAGTATCAGTCGAGTAGCTTGGAGGATAGTCGATCTGGGTTAGATCGGTCACAGGGCTTTAGGAGTAGTGAGTCGGGTGGAAGACAGGTAGAAAAGAGGAAACAGACCAGAGGTGCTGGGGATAAAAGTGATCAAAGAGGGATAACGCAGAACTAGCGCAAAACACCCAGTTATTTTAATGATGCATCAAAAAGTAGGCAACAGAAAAGAATACTGCTGAATCAGGAGACGAGGAGGTGGAAGCGAGTGATTCTGGAGTCACTGTCTGAGGGCCCACACAGAAAAAGAATGCGAAATCAGGAGACGAGGAGGTGGAAGCGAGCAGTCCCGGAGTCACTGTCTGAGGGGCTGAGCAGAAAAAGGAAACCTATACTCCGGGAGAACAATACGCGAAGGCTCACGTCCTCCATAGCGTCGACTGAGAAAGTCAAGAAAAGAGGTAGAACAGCAGATCCCCACTGTGGACAAGTTCCAGCAGGAGGTTTAAGGATAAAGGCAGAGGAAGAAAGGCCACTTCAATCAAGCAAGATACAGCATGGAAGGTCCACCCCCCATACAATCTCAGGAGCAGAGGAGAATTCCATGGGAAAGCCGGTTCCCGATCTTCAACAAGAACAGCGCAAGGCCAGGAAGGACTGTGACGGTGCTATCCGCGTGAATTCAATACTAATCCTCTTGGGAAACTTTGGGGCCGCCAGCATTTTTACTATTTCACAGCCTCTTCGGGAAAAACACGAGATAGTGATATGTTAATTAGTTCGACTATATAAAGTCTATATATATATATATATATATATATATATATATATATATATATATATATATATATAGATTTCGTAAATGTAGAAGGAGGAGTTGCCAAGCTGCATGTAAGTATCGCCGGAGAATTACTTCACGACTTAGCGCGCATTTGATAGAGATAATTTATAAAAGTAAAGTGTTAGATTAATCATTAAAGGAAATAGATTCAATAGCGACCTGAGTTAGTAAGTGCTCGTCTCCTTGTCCATTCTGATAGCTGAGATTACTTAGACGGGAATATTAGATTTGAGTATTAGAACTGAGTATTAGGATTAATCGAGGTATTAGGGAATCACTTCTAGGTTTTCACTTATAATTAAACTTGTGATTGTTTATGTGTTGTCAGTCCTGAATAAATAATTGTTACTATGGCTTTTGTTGGTGATGATATGTTTCCTCCTACACTTAGAGACGCGTCGGGTAGTGCGAGCTCGGTCCAAAATAGGACTGAGTCACGACAGGACCAGTCCGGTCTAGAAGAGACTAATCCAGGCGGGGAGCTCCCTCCAGTTTGATGTACAAAAGTTTTTCACTACGTTGCGTAAAAAATGAACTTTTGTATACCTAAATTTATTCTAAACCGTGGAAAGCAATTGTATGATTACATTTGTTTACTACTTATTGAGACTTAGCTGGGGGTGCGAGAATTCCTTGTACTGTTTGTTTATACTGAATGTTTTCAAAATTGTATATAGTCGTGTATGTATTCGTATATTGAAGTGCATATTAGTATATGTCTGGTTTGGGGTCAGGGCGTAGATAGGAAATTAAACATAATACTAATAGCACTGCGCGATTGGAGTGGGAGTTTTTCTTAAAAACCAGATGCGATTTAGTATATAAAGTAATCGACAATTTAAATATGTGCGAAAATTCAATGTTGTCTATGTATGTATGCAGTTTTCGAAAATCTTTTTGTACGTCCACTGATCCTGTTCTCATTTCAGGATGGCCGACCCTGATGTTTTGAAGATTTTGTTTAGAAGAGCAAATAGCTGTAAGAACAAGATGTTGTTTAAAATATTTAAGTTTTACGGGTTGTGTACGGCCGGGCTTTCCCCTCCATTGGGAGGTTTTTCCTTGGTCCTCACCCAAGTGGGGTACACCTTATATAATGAGTGTAAAAGCAGATATCTTGAGAGTGATAAAAATTATTCAGCTAGTAGTTTTGAATGTTTTTTTAGCGTATTGTTATGTAAAAGTTAAATGCTAAACTCAAGTTTAAGATTTCTAGTTAGTATAAGAGTAAAATTTTTTCAACGTACTTTCCATCGGGCCATTAAGACCTTCGTATAAATCACGTTTTCTTCTTGGAGGAGGTTGTGACGGATCTATTCGCGACATTTTTCCTACTAATCTTCTTGGGGAAACTTTGGGGCTAGCAGTCACATTAGTTCACAGCCTTTCAAGAAGAACCCGTGATATTTACACTGGTGTGCAAAAATTAAGGACGAAGTCCAAAAATTAGCATATCAGCTGAACGAAGAGGCAGAGCGGACAGAAAGACCAATCAGGAGATTAAGTGAGGTGATGTACGGTAGCACATGCGCAGATTTGCAGGTAGACGTAATGGGGGAGTGTCTGAGTAGTAAAGCATAATGTCGGTGTAAGATTAGTATTTCTGGCAAAGAGATTGCACACCGTATAGCAGTTAAAATCACACCGAGTTGCTGCCTCAGCGAGAAATGGCGAATAATCAATCTGTTAGACGACATCTGGATGCTTTTACCCGAGGTCGAATCAATGGGAAGTTGGAGGAAGGTCACAGTGTGACAAGTGTGGCTGCAGAGTTCGGAATTGCTCACAGCATCGTTTCACGACTTTGGAGACAATTTCAAACTACAGAAACAGCTATCCGGGAGTGCAGTAGTGGTCGTCCATGAGGAACCACACCCGCAGATGACCGGTATATTGCCTTACAGGCCAGAAGAAACAGGCGGCAGACAGCGGGAGAAATCGCTAGACACACGACACAGGCGACTGGACGACCGATATCGCGTTTTACAGTGGCCAGAAGACTGCAGGGTGGTGGTCTGTTTGCACGACGCCCTGTACGGTGTGTACCTCTAACGCCTGCCCATCGGAGAAGGCGTTCTCTGTGGTGCCGGGAATACCGGAATTGGAGAGACAATGAATGGGGACGAGTACTCTTTACAGATGAGAGCAGATTCAGTCTTAGTAGCGATTCTCATCGCATACTCATCTGGAGAGAGCGGGGAATCCGCAATCATCCGTCGAACATCATTGAAAGGGACAGGTATGGAGGTGGCGGTGTTCTCGTTTGGGGAGGCATCATGCTTGGTAGTCGTACAGACCTTCACATCTTCGACGCAGGTTCAGTCAACGGGACCCGTTATTGTAACGAGATTCTTCTTCCATATGTGCGTCTTTTTAGAGGCGCTATGGTTCCGCAGTTCCTTTTCATGGACGACAATGCACCATGTCATCGTACAGTAGCTGCCGAACAGCTCTTAGAGAGTGAGGATATTGAACGTATGGATTGGCCGGCACGATCTCCGGATCTCAATCCCATCGAGCATGTATGGGATTTTCTAGGCAGACGCTTGGCTGCTCGTACCTTACCACCAGTAACGATTCCGGAGTTTCGATTGGCGCTGCAAGACGAATGGGCGCAGCAATGCTTCAACAACTCATTGACACCCTCATTCTCAGCATGGGCAGACGCTGTGAAACCTGCCTAGCAGTCAGGGGAGATCATATCCCCTACTAAAGACCGGATATTTCTTGCTGGACACCCATCACAGGGATGTTTCGGCCTTCAGTCGCATTGCGCTCCATGCTACTTTTTCAATAAAGCTTCTTTTTATCCCTCTGATTTCTCTTTTAGTAAGTGTTGCTTACATTACTCATGTCCTTACGTATTGGGGATCTTACGGTATTAAATGTGTTGATTTGGAATGCTTTTGTACAAAGTTATATTGAAAAAACTGTCCCGTCCTTAATTTTTGCACACCAGTGTAAATTAGTTTGACTATATAAAGTCTATGTATGTATATATATATATATAGGTTTTGTAGATGTAAGATAGAAGGAGCCGGGAAGCTGTTACGTAAGTGTGAATATTGGAATATTTCATTCTCAAGTCTAGCGCGAGTTACGGAAGTAATTGCTTAGATTAAATTATTAGATTGAAGATTTATGATATTAGAATTAGTTATCGGTTTATTAGCGCTTGTTCTCCTTATCTAGATAACGTAGTCGGGTTTACTTAGAGTTGGGAATTAAAATTAGATAACGCTTTATATATCACTCCTAGGTTTCCTCTTGTAGTTTCACTTGTGATTGCTCAAGTGTGTTTAAAGGATAAATAAAACTAATTGTTATTATGGAAGTTGTTGGTGATACTTCGTTTTCCCCTACACCTTTTCCCCGCAGGACGGAGAGAGAGGGGTGCCGATTAGACCAACACCCCCACAGGTGGGAATTTCTAAATCGTGAAATTAAACTGAAATTTACCTTAAAAAGTTTAAGTTAGACCAGATGGTCTTGTCACTAAGATGCTGTTGAAGCCTTAAAAGATAATTATTGTAATATCATGAATATTCTTAGGATATTTAGTGCCAATGAAAATGAGAAAATTGGTTTTCGAAAACAGGCAGTACATTTATTTAATAAATTAACAAACTCGAACCTGACATTTTAATAATATTTTGGGAAGAAATTTAGAAAGGTTTAGTTCAGTTAATAAAAAATTACAACTCCTGGTTTGGACATCTGTGAAGGGAAAGTTAATTATGTGATTAAAAACGTTTATAAACAATGTACGACATGAATTAGATAAAAAACTAAAGGAGTATCAAGATGCAGCCAAAAAGTCAAGTCCTGGTGTAGAAACAGAATATAGCGATGTGAACAAGAGCATTTTAATCATAATAATGCATCATAATTTGCAGATAAATCCATAGAAAAAGCTGTGTATATGGGGCAGAAAAATTTAAAAGAGACCAGCTTATTGTTGCGTTAGATAATCTAATCCTTGAGTTAAATAGAAGTCAAGTATATGTAGAATATATTAAGAAATTAAAATTTTTGATGGATTTGCAAGATCAAAATAAGGAGAACGTCAACCTGGAGAGTGTGCACGCTATGATTGATTACTATTCCGATGACGTAGACCAACATTTAGTAAACGAAGGTGTTCAATTCAAAACTTATCTAAAACAAACTGAGCTAGAGTCCTATACTTGTAGTGATTTTTTCAATTTATTTTTTAAAATAAACTTGTTGGCATTTTTCCAGATTTGTACATCATTTTAAAGATTCTTATAATGTTTCATATTCCTAATTGTGAAGTGGAGCATGCATTCTTTAAAATGTCCTATATAGAAAACAAATATAGAACAACGACAAATATTACGTTTAATTATTTATTACTTTTTAGCGCGTTTTTCACCGTAGTGTAAAAAAAGCCCTATTAGGACTCAAATTTCATCTTCGTTCCATATTTTGTCGTACCTTTTTCTCAGCCAATAAGCAACCAATTGACCTCGGGTTTTCGGCATTTGTGCCCTAGATGAGCCGAATCATATTTAAATTTAATAATTTTTAAATTAAAAAAAAAAATTTTTAAGTATAGTACAACACTACTTTCTGTTAGTAAAAAGTTCATTAGTTGCATTATTGTAAAATACAATATGTGAAAAACGCGCTAAAATTACTTGACCATGCCAATGATTGATATCTTGTTTCTATTAATACTGATCTCACCAAAGACTTAAAATGTGATGAGCAAATGAAAGAATTTGCAGCACAAAAATGTAGATTTTTTTTTGTTGTAAATTATGCTATTGTTTATAACGTATTTAAATTGTTTAATCCATTTCTGCCATTCCAATGATTCTACTTTTGAAAAATAGAGAGATTTGTCTTCTTTGAGCCACAATGGAAATGTTTGCAACAGTTGCAATATGCATGAGCTCACTGATTACACAGACAACCAGAATTGTGTACACTTGCAAGATTTCTAATAGACTCTCCTGCGGACTCTTAACCAGCGTTCATGAGTTTGAGCCTAATGCCCCCGAAGACCCACAGTGTAGAGAGGCTGATGCAAATGTCTGTTGTTCAAATGTCCTCCCGTGATGTGCTGTGGAAGTTAGGGGATGGGGGTGCCAGCTCAGGTGTGGCCTTGTCACTTGACCGTGGTTCAAAATAACTTCACTCACACATTCAATAGCCTCTGCTATTGTCCTCTTCTGCCATCAACAAGAATTTTGCATGCATGCAGCCATTCGTTAATATCAATAGATCATCACTGGCTTTTCTGTTTCGTTTCCCAATTGTTCTATATTTGTCGACATCAATAAGTGATCTGCGTTTCATACAGTTTTACCACTTTGAACCTTTGGTCACATGATGAGGATTGTATTTGAGTAGATAACAAAACTTTGACATAATTCAACACATTGTTGGATTTTACATGCAGCAGAGCAATTCTTGTTAAATTATCTCGTTTATTTTTTTGAAAAATCTATAACTAGATTGGAACACCTCTTATCATAGAGTTTGTAAGTCTGGACAACTGGGCAACCAAGATTTCTGACTGGACATTAGTCACTTGATACTACATATACACTGGTGTCCAAAAGTTAAGCATACTTGATAATTATGTGAATAAAGAAGGAGCCGTAAATCAGAATGACAGGAAACGTTCTGAAAACCAAGTGTATACGAGTGTAAAATGGTTATAAAATAAGGAAGCAAATCAAAAGAATGATAATAATTATTTTTATTATCCAAAGTAGCAGTTTGAAAGAAAACTTAGCATAGCAAGGATTCACACTTTAAAGAAAAAATGAAAGAAAACATTAAATAAAATACTGATGCTGCAGTTTAATAAGGCGTGTGGTCACCTCTGACAGCCAGGCACGCTGCACAGCGATTTACCTTACTTGCTATGAGATGATGAATGAGTTTTGGGCTCAAACGGTTCCAAGCTTCTTGGAGAGCTCTCTTCAGATCTGTAAAGGAGCTTGGTGGGTGCGAAAGAGCTACAATTTGTCTCCCGAGCATATCCCATACATGATCTATAGGATTTAAATCAGGGGAGTTCACAGGCCACGACGTGCGCTGAATGTTTTCCGTGTCAAGGAAGTCATCAATCAGCACCGCTCGGTGACATGGCGCATTATCATACATGAATATGAAGTCAGGACCGACAGCACCTCGAACATAAGGCTCAAGAACTTCGTCTCTGTATCTTTGAGCAGCCACAGACCCCGTGTCAAAAAAATGGAGGCCTGTGCGGCCGTCCATCATGATGCCTGCCCATACCGTTACTCTTCTTGATGGAAAATGATGTCTTTCCAATATGTTTACTGGTTCAAAACGTGTTCCACGTTCTCTCCATATCGTTACCCGCCGAGAATCACTACTCAGACTAAAGCGGGACTCGTCACTGAACAACACATTGGCCCACTCTCCAATGTTGATGTTTCAAACTCCAGTTCAAACGAGCGCGTTTATGTGCAGACGTGAGGGGAATGCAAACTGCTGGTCTTCTGGCATACAGGCCAGCATGATTGAGTCTCTTGTAAACAGTTTGTCTCGAAATTCGTATTGCTGTGGCGACTGTGAGGGCCGAACCCAGTGCTCTG
This sequence comes from Trichonephila clavata, assembly GCA_019973975.1. Classification (NCBI taxonomy): domain Eukaryota; kingdom Metazoa; phylum Arthropoda; class Arachnida; order Araneae; family Nephilidae; genus Trichonephila; species Trichonephila clavata. Next base: position 122,220 of record BMAO01021675.1, on the reverse strand, counting down.
CCAGTACTGCCCCTCTGACGTCGCACACTTATTACCAGATATCGGTCTTGGTGAGAGGTTCTGACTCTTGGTCGACCTGATACTGGTTGTCGGGTAACATCTCCCGTTCTTTGAAACCTTTGCCCCAGTCTTGAGATCACAGACTCAACATTCAGAATTCGAGACACTTCGGTTTGGAATCGTGAGGATTCCAGTATTCCAACGATTCTTCCTTTCGTAAATATGTCCAATTGGCGTTTTTGTGCCATCATTCACCTTGTTTGATGGTTAACAATGTTCCTTCGCACAGCAGTTGCACGAAACTTGTCTGAACTGCCTATGCTGCGTGAATCGGTTTCTCCGCGTTCTGACATGCGCCGGTGTTTCCCGCAGGACATATTCGACTGAAAAGTTTTGCATAAACCCAATGTTTCTTCTTCACCCAATTAATATCCGCAAGAAATGTGGAATAATTTTACGAATATTTACTCCATGTTTTTCGTATTTTACGATTTATGCTTAACTTTTGGACACCAGTGTAGGAAATGTGTGATGAGAAGGAGCTCATCACTTTGGGCCAATATCACCGTATCGTCAGCATACATGCAAATTGTGGTTTGGCTGGTTCTAGGGTATATCGTTGACATAAATATTGAAGAGCGTGGGAGACAACAAACTTCCCTGAGGAACACCGCTTTTAATAACGGATATTTACTTCATGTTTTTAACAATTTTACGATTTATGCTTAACTTTTGGACACCAGTGTATGTACTAAGATAAGTTGAATGTATTTTTTTTCTTTTTGTGAAATCCTTAGAATTACCGTGAAAATCAGTTAACATGAAACTGAAAGGACTGAAATATTTTTTCATGTTAAAAAATATTGTAAAAACAAACAAACAAAAAACAACCAAATAAATAAAAATATCAACAATATTAAGTTTATTAGAGTTTGTTTTATTTACATAGATATGTATATATGCATATATTTAATAAAAACCAATGAAACAAAAACATCCACAAGAATTCAAAGAAATTTAATACAAAATTTTCAAATTTTTTGTAAAACAAAATGTTTTTTGAGTTTTTGGAAAATAATCTGATATTTTTCTCTGCACTGTTTTTTTTAAATCAAATTGTTCAATATCATCCATTTTGTTATTCATTTCGCCATTGGATTGCAAGTCAAAATAACCACACATATTTTTCATGACATTCCTCATTTTGAATGATGTGGGAAGAGGAGCTGCATTATTCACTTCATTTTCATCATCAGAATCTGCCTCAATGACATTTTTTGAGATTTGATCAAACTCCAAAATGTCTTTCTCTGCCATAATTGGGGCTGTACACTCATTATTATCATCTACTACAATGAATTCTTTGGATAATACAGTAGAATAGTCCAATCTGGTTGGTGTTTTCTGTATTTTGTTCATTTCCAGAAGGGAAATCTTTTCGTGTTAAGAGACAAAAGGTATCAAAATACATGGTACGAGTAGTTTATTGGGACTGTTGTATTACTTCGTGTTAACTGATATTTCATCTTAAGCGCTCTCACATTAAACATATTTCACTGTAGTGTATTGGAGAAAAAATATTTTTCATAAAATCAAGTACATGCATTGTATGTGCTGCTGTGAATTAAAGAAGCTAAATTTAAAGAATTAAAGTGATGAGACATTCTTTTGACTTATTTGGTTGAAGTTATATAATTTGAGAGGGCTACTAACAGTCTTTTGTCCATTATACAAAACTTGAAAAAATCTCAGTTCAAAAAAGAAAAATCTCATTTTAAAGAAATTTTACATTATAAAAGAATTCTCTTCTCTCAAAACAATACTCATTCTACCATTCACAATAACAAATGTTATATCAAAACAAGAAACAAATTCTCACAAAAAATAAAAGCTTCAAAAAATTTATTTATAAAAATTATATATTTTTATACTATACATGAAAGTCCCTCCTAGTTTTTTAAAATAACACCAACATCTGTTTTACAGTTTATATTCCATTATATTCCAGTGTGTATCATCTGATTTGGTGTACTTGTTTTCAGGACCAATCAGAGCAGTTCCTACATTTTCAGGATTTTTTAAATATCTACAGAGAAGAGAGATCAACACACAAGTATTAATGGAAAAAAAAAAATACAATTGCAGAGATATTACTATCATAAATTATAATGCATAAGTGATGCTGTTAAAAAGTGTCTTTGGCATAAATAACACAAGATGATAAATATTTCTCCATAAAATAACTGGAAGAATTGTTAAAATACCATATAAAATTTAAACATCCTTTAATTATTTAGATGATACTTTATGAAAGAGAGAAAATATGTTCTGAATAAAACATACATTACCCGACTGAAAAAAATTCATGTATTCTAAAAAGTCATATCTATATATATAAAGGAGAAAAGCGACTCACTGACTGACTGACTAATCACGAAATCTCTGGAACTATTCAACCTACAGACTTGAAATTTGGTAGACATGTTCCTTTGATAGAGTAGACATCAGCTAAGAAAAGATTTTTCGAAACGCAAGGGGCGTTACGGGGGGGGGGGCTTTAATAATAATTGTTTCCATGTTTAAACTACTTGATGTACAATCTTGAAATTGGGTAAGCGGATTCCTTTCAGAGAGTAGAGATCCGCTACAAAAAGAGTTTGCTGAAAATCGACCCCCAAGTGGCGTTGCAGGGTCTTAGGGGGCGTTATAGATAATTATTTCCATTTTTAAACTATTTGATGCACTGTCTTTAAATTTGATATATAGATTCCTTTCGTAGAATAATGATCAGTTACAAAACGAGTTGTGAAAACAGACTTCTAAGTGGCGTTGCGGGGGATTAAGGGGCGTAATAGATAAATATATCCGTTTTTAAACTACTTCACCTACCTGCTTGAAAATTGGTAGGAATGTTTCTTTCATGGAGTAAATATCCGCTACAAAACGGGTTTGGAGAAAATTGACCCCCAAGGGGTGTTGCGGGGGGTTTAAGGGGCATTATAAATTCCTATATTTAAGTTATTAGACGTACAGTCTTGAAACTTAGTAAGCAGATTCATCTCATAGGGTAGAGATACGCTAAAAATGGGTTTCGTGAAAATTGCCCCCAAGTGGCGTTGAGGGGACTTAAAGGGCGTTATAGATAATTATTTCCATTTTTAAACTATTAGACGCACAGTCTTTATATTTGATAAAGAGATTTCTTTCATAGAGTAGAGATCAGCTATAAGAAGGTTTTGTGAAAACAGACCTCTAAGTGGCGTTGCAGGGGAATAAGTGGCGTAAGAGATAAATATTTTCGTTTTTAAACTATTTGACCTACCTGCTTGAAAATTGGTAGGAATGTTTCTTTCATGGAGTAAATATCCGCTACAAAACGGGTTTGGAGAAAATTGACCCCCAAGGGGTGTTACGGGGGGTTAAGGGCAGATATAAATAATTATTTCTTTTTTAAACTATTAGACTCACAGTCTTGAAATTTGGTTAGCAGATTCCTCTCATAGGATAGAAATACACTGCAAAATGTGTTTTGTGAAAATCGAACCCTAGGTGGTGTTGCGGGGGTTCAAGGGGCGTTATTGATAATTTTTTTGCATTTTTAATTAATTGGACGCACAGTCTTCAAATTTTGATATGCAGATTCCTTTAATAGAGTGCAATTCTCCTACAAAATGGGTTTTGTGAAAACAGACCCAGAAGTGGCGTTGCGGGGGCTCAAGTGGCGTTATAGACAAATTCCCCATTTTTAAACTGTTAGACGTACAGTCTTGAAATTTGATAAGCAGATTCCTTTCGTAAAGTAGAGAACCGCTACAAAATGGGTTTCGCGAATATCAACTACTAAGTTTAATTTCGGGAGATTAAGAGGCGTAATCGATAAATATTTCCATTTTTAAACTACTTGATCATCCTGCTTGAAAATTGGTAGGCATGTTCCTTTCATGAAATAGAGTTCCTCTAACAAAGAGTAAAATGAAAATTGACCCCTAAAGATGTTTGCGAGGGGTCAAGAGGAGTTACAGAAAAAAATTCCTGTTTTTAATTGTTAGACCCATATACTTGAAATTTGTTTAGCATGTTTCTTTTGTTGAATAGGGATCCACTAAGAATAAATTTTAAGCAAATAAAGTTCTGGGGGGTTGCAGGGGGTTACTGGGACGTATTGACAAAAAAAATTACTTTTTTCGAGCTACAAGGACTATAATAATGAAATTTGGTTTGCATTTTTCTTTTGTTGAATTGAAATCCGCCAAGAGCGGTAATTTTGGAAAACGGCTCTCAACGGGATTACGGGGATATTTATAGTAAAACTTTTGCTTTTTTCTGTTAGATTTAGACTTGAAATTTGGCTTGCATGTTCAATTTACAGAGTAGAGATCCACCGAAAATTGGTTTTGCGGGAATCCACTTGGTTTTTGAGTTACGAAAGAGCAAACATCATTCTATGGTTCAATTTTAGAGATTTTTAGAAAATACAAATTAGATGAGTTCTGCTCTTTTTTTTATCAACAGGTGACAGTTACAGGTATAAGTATATTTTTCAATTCAATCGAATTCTTAATGCTAGGACTTAGATATCAATAATTTATACATATATATAAGCAGTAAAAATTTATAAAACATCATGAAATACCCAGCGAAGCGGGCGGGTAACAGCTAGTAAGTATATATATACTTAAGTTATCATTTATGTGCAGGCGCAATAATTAAAAAAAAAATTCCCACAAATACAGAATGAATTAAATTTTTAAATATTAAAATATTCAAGGGGAACAGTAAAAAGTTCAGAATTTTATATAAAACAGTAAATGCTCATGATAATCAAATGAAAACCTGTTATATTCTGAGGGGTTGGTACATTATTTGCTGTGTTTTACTTGGATCCTGCACAAAATGCAAAACTTGGGAAAAATACCAGAAGACTGGTCATTAATCTTCTAACTAAGAAAGTGAGAAAATGTTATCTACCAAGTGGTGTCAGTGTGGACAAAATAGATCCTTTAGAGAAAATGGCCCAAGAAAATTTCCAATGTGGTTACTCACTAATTAAACATCCCCCCCCCCCAACTAGGAAATTCCAGAAAACCTTTAGCAAAAATAATGATGTTAATGCGACAAGTTGCTAGCATCAGCTTGCTTAATGCTCATAATAATAATCACATGTTATAACCAAGCATAACAATTTGATGAAATATATACAAACACAATGATAGTACTTATACCAGAGGGTATAAACTTATATTCCAGTATGCACTCTTTCTTGGCAGTACACAATTTAATTCTTGAAAATTTAAGATTGATATATAATCAATCTTATATTTAATGATTAATTTCATTAAGTCATTTCATTAAGTTCATTAAGTCTTATTGTTTTACAATAAACTGCATTTAAAAATCTCAATTCTCTCAATTTTAATACATTTTAGTGTTTGTAAGTTTCATTGTCCTTTTGTGCATGAAATAAGTTGAAGACATATTTAAACTTAGTTCCCCCACAAAAAAAATTTATACAAAGAAATTTCTAGTAGAAAAAAATCAAATTTTAATATAAACATTGTGTTTTTTGTGTGTGATAGATGACTTGAAATACACTCTTTTGTGATAAATCTTTTTTCATACTCTCGTATATTATACACCCACATTTACACAGTCCAGTCCCATTAATGTGACAACCTGTCAAAAGCCAGAAACCTTTAGCAGAGCAAACTGCTACAAGACATGCAGGAAGAGAGTCAATTAGGTTCCTGAAGGTGTTCACTGGGATGTTGAGCACTGCCAACTTCAGTGCCGTGGCCAGCAGTGCTAGATTACACGGGTGAGGATCCATGGGACAAACAACCCAATTGAGACTGTCCTGCTGATTCTTGATCGGGTTTAAGTCCGATGAGTTTTCTGGCCATGGGTGAATGGTAAACTCCTCCTCTGCTCTTCGAACCAGGCACATACACTTCCAGCTGTATGAAACTTTGCATTGTCCTGCTGTTAGATGCCATTATCTTGAGGAAAAACAATGCACATATAAGGGTGGACATGGTCCACAGGAGCAGATGCATACTTGTATTGATCCATCATGCCTTTCACAAAGATGAGTGAACTCGGAGAATGCCAGAAAAACATTTCCCAAATCATAATGCTACCGACTCCAGCCTGGACCATTCTGGGAATAATTGCAGTGTGTTTTCTTTCAGAGGTTTCACACCGCATACACCAACATCCATCTACCTGATGAAACATAAAACTTGATTCATTGGAAAATGCTACCTGTTGCCACTCAATTGACATCCAGTTGTGGTACTGGCATGTAAATTCCAGCCTTTGTTAATGATGAACAGCAGTCAGCATAGGTGCATGAACCAGGCATCTGCTTCGGAGGCCCAGAAGCAGCAACGTTTGCTGAACAGTAGTTTGGCAGAAACTTCTGGCTGTCCCTTGGTTCATCTGGGCAGTCAGATGCTCAACGGTAGGACATCTAATCACCCGAACGTATCCCCAAAGCCGTCGTTCACCTTTGTCATCTATGGCCTGTGGTATACCACATTTGCTATGCCACTGATTTTGAACAGTCCCATTTTGCCATGCACAGTATACTTTTACCTAGGCAGCATGCAAACAGTTCACAAACTTAGTCATTTTGGAAATGCTTCCATCCTTGGCCCAAAAGCCAATGATCATGCCCTTTTGGACGTCGGATAAATAGCTTCATTTCAGCATTACGCCAACAAATGTTTTCCAAAGCTCTCACATATCTTTCATATACACTGTGCTGCTTCCTGTGATTGGTTATTTAATGTCGACGCTAAAAGTACGTGGTGGTCACATTAATGTGACTGGACTGTGTATATAGGACAGGATTAATCACAAGATAAGATAAAACCGATAAGTAAATAATAAATTTTGAGCTGAAATTAGAATGTATAATTATATATTTCTATAGGTAAATGCAATTATTTTTCTGATTATGATAATTCTTGAAAAATAAAATTATGATAAGCATAGTGAATCTCTCTAGAAAAATTTCTTCATATGAATAACATTATTTAATTCAAAACATGCATACAATACATTTAATAGTTTTGAATTAAGTAAGAAAGACTGATGAAGAAATATATGGAGTTTTTATCTCCCAACATTCTTTATTTATAGAAAAAAATAGTCTAAAAAACTAAAAAACACACTTTTATAGTTAATTGAACTGAAAAGTTAAAAATAATTCTTAATATAAGAATAAAATGATTAAAATGAAAATTAATGCCATTGCGGTAAAAGCATGGGGTGCCTAGTACAAGGGGTGATCAAATGAAAAGGTACGAAACAACATAAAAATGAAACAGTTAAATATTTGCATATTCCGCCAAGGGAGAATGTCGCGAGACATCTCGGGATGCCATTGGAGACTCTGACTGGGATCGGATCATGCGCAGGTGCCCGCATGCGCAGGAGAGAGCAAAGGCTCTTATAAAAAGCGGCGTCCAAATGATGCGAGCACAGAAAAAGCATTAACTCCGATGTGTACTGTGAGACACTTCGACGCCTACGCAGGTCCATCAAGAACAAAAGACTGGGGCTGCTCACGGAGGGTGTGGTTCTGCTCCATGATAACGCGCGTCCACACGTCTCCAGAGTCACACAAATGGAACTGGACAAGTTCCAATGGGAGACGTTGGACCATCCGTCCTACAGTCCGGACATGTCACCCTGCGATTTCCATGTGTTTGGTCCACTGAAGAAACACCTGAAAGGAAAGCGCTTCAACTCGGACAACGTACTCAAGGACACTGTGAAGGACTGGGTCTCGTCACAGCCACAGGAATTCTGGGAACAAGGAATCCTGCGGCTTGTTCATCAGTGGGATCGTTGTGCTCAGGCCTATGGTGTATATTTTGAATAAAGTCTATATATTTGTACCCACCGTGTCGTTTCGTACCTTTTCATTTGATCACCCCTTGTACTATATTTTTACACTAAATATGCAGTTTGGAATAGAACTAATAAGAAATTATAACAATAGATATCGAGCATCCTACGCCTTTACCACAATGATATTAATTATCTCGTTAATCATTTTATTCTTATATTAAGAATTATTTTTTACTTTTCAGTTTGATTATCTATAAAAGCGTATTTTTTTAAGTTCTTTTAAAACTATAGTTTATTTTTCATATTTTTTAGTTTGATCTACAATAAAAGCGTTTTTTTCTAAAAAGTTTTTTAGACTATCATTTATTTTGTTTGTTGTATTTAAATTAACCATGAGCATTTCCACTTTAGGGTTGTAAATTAATTTTTCAGTCGCCAAATTTGGAATTAATCAATGGGGAATCGTTAGTCCTGATGATCCTAATCAGGACAATGTAACAAAATTATTGTATTGTCATTGGTCCTTGACAAGTGTGCAAAATTTCAAATTAATCTGACCCTTTATAGAGGGTAAAAATTGAGTTCAAAGATTCCTTTAAATACAGGTGAAGCTAATAAAAGCGTGTTAAAAAAGAATACTTGCAGATGTTTAAAACTGTTATTTGCTAAATCTCCATTTCATCTCTAGTTTCCTTTTATGTTTCATAAATGTATCTTTGCAATATAAAGTAATATGTGTTAAAAAATATACATTTTTTCAAAAAAATTACTTTTTAGTGACTTCTATGAGACTTTTTCTTGAACAGTTAAAAATGTTGTTTCTCATTTCCTCTCTCATTTCATCTGAAATTTCTTCCTGAAAGAAAGTGAATCCTTTGGATCCTGGAGGCACTGGAGCATCCACCTGGAACATTTTCATCCCAATTAAGAATTAAAATTCTTCTGAAATAAGCTAAACAAAATGTAAGAATTTTAAACCAAATGCAAATGCTTGACTTGCTGATGACTTTTTACAATAAAATTTACAACAGGCATCAACTTCCAACAAAGGATATTGACATTTCAAGACTATTGAGAATTTCAGAACATTTATAAAAGAATTAATAAATACAATGACTATCCTTTGGTAACATTTATGAAGCAATTGATGTAATATTATTGCCCTTGAAGAAAAAGATTCTGCTCTTTTTGAACATTAACATTCATTTCATAATTGAACACAATTTTATCATTATTTCAGGTAACACAATTTATATAGACAAGAGATACTATTGAACATAAGATTTGCATTTTTTCCGAAATAATAGGAGCGGCTAGCATTTTGTTCGGACTCAATTTGAACTATCCATTTCACATTCAGTTATTTCTCCTCTTAAAAAAATATTTATATGTTGTGGTTTGAAGACAAAATAACAAGCAAGCTAACCAGACTTGAGTCCACCAAAACTTACAAATGTTATCCTTCACCAAATATATAAACTTTTCCAAAACACAGATAATAATCAAGAAAGTTTGAATGTTTATAACCTCACACCATAAAAAGCTCAAGACATTTTGTTTCACTACAATCCACATGACTAAACGATTCTTCAAGAAAAATTATAGGACATATCACTTGATACTTTGAAAGACCAAGCTTTTGTTGTGATGGTGCACTGTTAGGAGTTATTTAAATTTTATTAGACACTCCTTGTAATAGTTTTTTTATATGACTACAATAACAATCAATGTGAAATACTTGGAAATAGCTTTTTGTTATTTAATACGATATTGAATTACATTTTCATCAATAAAAACAAATACTTTGATTAAAATCTCACAAATGCTTTTACTTGATAAAACCTTATTCATCTTAAAACTCAGGCTTATTACTCTGAAATAATTTTCCAGAAAGACTAATTTTGAAGGGACATCAAAAAGTACATATGAATTTTTGATGTGTAATGACAAATATAATATTTGTAAGAATGAAAAACCATGCATATTCACACTTATAACTGTAGCAAATAATATTTAAGCTGCCTATTTAAGAATACAAATGATAACAATGGTGAAGGAGTAATTTTGAAGCATTTTTGAAAAAGAATTTTCTTAAAAATATTGTACAAAAGTGAATGAGTTTCCAGCATCTTCCATAATAATGTATGAAATAAAGGAATTTACATAAAAATGCTGTAATTATTTATCCCCAGCTTAATATTTTTAATTACTACTACCAAAGTTGGAAATTTTGTCATCTCTTCAATATTACACACATATTTCATGACTATTGAAAAATCCTATATATGCTATCAAAAACAGAGAATATACAAATAAAGACTATCATCTACTAGATCGGTGTTTCTTAAACTAGGGGTAGTGTGACTTGGAGCTGGGATAACAAAATATTTTAAGATTTTCCATATATCTTCTTGCATAAAATAACTTATAGATCATTAATGAATAGTTTATCCCATTGTATATGAAATCTAACCAAGATAAGAAAATACATACAAGGAAGAACTTTCTGACCTAAATTATAATAAAACCATTTATCATATTTGTTTTTCACATACTGCACAATACTTATGGGTTGCAAAAACTTTTTATACAAAAATTAGGGTCGCCACTTCAAAAATTTTAAGGACCCCTTTATCAGATCAATCTGAAAACTACCGTAATTTCGCACGTATAGTCCGCAGACACGATTTTATATAAAAAAAATTTCAAAAATCATCAGATAGTCCGCGGACTATACGTCCGAAATTACGTTATTTTAATACGGCAATATTAATGTATTTTAGAAACAAAGAACTAAGTATAAATAGTAAAAAAGTACTTCCTTACTAATATACCTTCAGAAATAAAACGCTAAATACAAATAAAAAACAGTGCTTACTAATTAATCATATATTAATTAATCACACATTCTACTACATTAATAAAAACCTTCAATTCATCGGTATCAGAATTAAACAGTTCTAATATATTTTCGGGAAGAGAGTCTGAAAATTCATTTTCAGCATCACTATCTTCACTGTCAGTGATTTTCTCGCTTTCACTAACAATCCCGGCTTTTATAAATCCCGATCGGATGGTGAACACTTTAGCGCGCCAGCCTGGATTTTAGGAGCTCTACTTGCTACTACTAATTCGTTCTGCACTATGCTCTATGGTTTACTATAGATACATACAAATGTTTTCTTGGAATCTCGCGCTTTTTTTATATTTGATCATCGGCAGTTCACGACAGCGTGTTTTTTAAATTTCAACGATTTTAACCGTGAACAACCAACATAGTATCTGCACTGGTAGATAGTCCGCAGCTTCAAAAATTCGAATTTTAAACACAGATAGTCCGCGGACTATACGCGCGAAATTACGGTAGGAAAAAAAAAACAGAACCAAATCTTCAAGCTTGAAAAAAAAGTCATGCAATATTTTTTTAAAATTAATTTTATCTGATATTGCTGTCTGTATAAAAAAAACCCTTTTATATCATAACAGTTGTCATAAAAATATTGGTCAAACCAGTAATTAAAAATATTATTTTTATTTATACTCTAAAATCAAAATACACTCACTTCCAAAAGTTAAGCACGCAGAGGAAAATGCTAATTTCCGGAAGCCAATCAGAATTGAAGTGGATGCAATTTGCTGCAGAGGAAGATGGAAGTATGCAAATATGTTAGGTAACAGCCAATCGTGCTTTCATGTCAAGAAATATGCAAAAAGGGCAGCCTTATAAGAAGCCAGCTTTATGAAGGGTTACAGAAGTTGATTGTAAGTGCTGATAGAAGGTGTTTAAAACTTTCGTACAAATTGTTTTCAAGACACGTGTTTCTATGATTTCCAGAAAACGAATGGAAGATTCTGAGCGCTGGCGTGCTGTGGGGCGCATTGAAGCAGGACAGTTGATCACAGATGTTGCCCTTTTCTTCGGTGTTCATCATTCTGTAATTTCATGTTTATGGAAACAATTCCAAACCACACAGACAGTTGTCTGAAGGCCCATAGTCGGTCGCCCAAGGGTTGCAACCCCCGTGGAAGATCGATATATCGCTATTGTAGCCAAGCAGAATTGCAGAGCGACCTCCACACGTGTGACATCTATGGTTACAGCGTCCGTTGGTAAGGCTATATCTGCAGATACTGCACGCCGAAGATTACATATGAATGGACTGTATGCTCGGGTACCTCAAGTTTGTGTTCATCTATCCGTCCAGTCAAGAGGGGCACGATTAAAGTGGTGCCAGGAACATGGCAATTGGATTGTGTCTGACTGGGGCAAAGTCATGTTTACTGATGAGTCAAGATTTGCTCTGGAACCAGATCACAAGCGTATAAGGATATGGCATAAACAAGGAACATGCAATCAGCCCCAAAACATCACGCATTCCGAGGTGGAAGCATTCTGGTGTGGGCAGGGATTTCATACCACACTGACCTGCACATCTTTAAACGGGGTTCTCTGACGGCTGTCTGGTATCGAGATGAAGTCCTAGAACCCATTGTGAGATTGAACGCTGCAGCAGTTGGCCATATTTTTGTTTTAATGGACAATAACGCACATCCCCATAGAGCTGACATCGTCAATGACTACCCGGAGAGTGAAGGGATTGCACGTATGGCGTGGTCAGCATATTCGCCCGACCTTAATCCCATTGAAAATCTTTGGGATGCTCTCGGCCGAGCTGTATCTTCCCGTTTCCCACCTCCAGTCACTCTTATTGAGCTGGAAGAATGGCGATTGCTTGATTCTGTGGGTGTTGACCACCTAATTAAAAGCATGGTCAGAAGGTGTAAACTTTGCATACAGATGAGAGGGGGGGGGATCACATACCCTATTAATGTCCTTTTTTTTTCCATTTTATGCTGTTTATTTTCACTTTATACATAATTCTATTTAAGTCTCCAGTATGACATTATCTGATAACTTACAAAAATTTAATATTGTTTTCATTTCTATATATAATTATTGATTTTGTTTTATGTATAAATAAATATATATGCTACTTTACTGCCAAATTTTGTGTCGATGAAAGCAGTATTTGTTGATTTTTTTGCATTTTACATCTTCGTGCTTAACTTTTGGAAGTGAGTGTAATTCATTGCAGTTTATTGAATACTTTCTAAATACAGATGTTAATCACTAGAAATCAAGCACATTCTGTTAATTAGAAAAGAGTTCATTTATTATTTCATGACTAACTGAATAACAAATTCTTTTTGATATTAATTTTTAATTTTCTTATTAAAATTTTCTGAGAAGAATTTGATTTGATTTTAATTTATGTTGCTCCCTGAGGCTGCATGAGAGCTATCAGTGGTGAACTTCATAATTTTGAACCACAGTCAAGTGATGAGGACAACATCCGAGCTGACACCTCTTCTCCAAATTTGCAAACTACTCACAGGACATTGAGCCCTCATAGATTTAGCCTGCATTAGCCACTCTACATAGCAAGTTTTCAGGGCTTGAACCAGTGACTCAACAACCCTGGTCAAGAGTTTGGGACCATGATCACTTGGCAACCATAGCCATATTCTCAGAATAAAGCTAACAAGATGTTTAAAAAAATATCTATGTAAAATTCTAAACATGAAGGAAAAGAAAATCATTTTTAACACAATTCATTTAATTCATACAGTTACTTGTGGTATGTTAAACAGATATGGACTTGCTTCTTATCAAATTCCTTTTTTTTAAGAAAACACCTTATTTTTTTTACTTACTTCACTAAATACTCCAAGTTTGGCTTCATTGATATCACGATCTGAATAAGATCCTTCTAACAAAAAGTCAATGCCAGATGAAAATGCCTTCAATGTTTTTGTCACATTTGGATCTCTATATGAAAAATTTCATATTGAATAATATAACACATTATTTGGCAATTATTCAGAAAATTCCTCATTTATTTCATAATAATTAACAAAGCATTCAATTAAAATTGTAATAAAACAATACATAAAAGATAAATTTGAAAAGTAAGAAATTCAAATTTTCTGTCAAGTTTTTTTGGGGTAAAATCTCATAAATTACATTCTTTGTTGCTGTGAAATTGTTTGAATATTATAGCAATTAAGAATATAATGCTATAAAATTGAGTTAGTGAACCCATACACATTAATGTATTTAAATAAATAAAAATAAATTATGACTGTATGTTCTGCAATTTTTTATATATACGTCTAGAACAGAGGTTCCCAAACTTTTTTGTCTCGTAGACCCCTTGCCATGTTTTTCGGGTTGGGGTAGACCCCTGCCTAATTAATATTTAATTTTTGCAAATTTATCAACTTAAATTCTTTTTAACATCTGATACTACAACTCCTACTTTAAAAGAATTAAATTTCTAACTGCAATGAAGTATAGTGTTTAAAATTTAAAAAGCATATGTTAATTAATTAAAATTCATTAATAAATAAAACTTTAAAATAAACTAACCAGACAACCAATAAATTATTTTAATGGGAGGGATGAATCTCTAGCACTTCAATATCAAATTTTCAACATTTGGTATCAATCTTGTCTGGTTTAGTTTTAAATATCTTTTAGTAGCGCCCAGTTTTTTTCCTTTTTCGACATTGGCAACTGCACTGAAACTCCTTCACTCTAGGAAAAGCAATGAAAAACTTTCTCATAATATTCCATAAGTCAGGATAAATAACAGGTTTGACTTTTTAAAGCCAAAATTGATGGCATCCGTTTCTAAACTTTAAGATCTTCGTTAGTGCTTATTAGTTCCTATTGTAATATGACTTTTTTTCAATATGACCATATGAATTCATTGCCTATTGTGGTATTGCCATAGTCAAAGCATTCTCAAACCTGGCTTTAAAATCTAAATAAAAGGCATTTAAAAGTTGAACGCAGGTTGAAACTTTCTGATAAGATTATCTGTGACAAATTTAGAAAATTTTTTGACCTCTAGTATTATACTTCTTTAGCTTAAATCAGGAAAGAAAAGTTGAAATGATTCTTGTTTTAATAAAATTTATGCTGTCACCTTGCATATGCAAATTAACCTAATTAAATTTAGTAAATGAATCTGTTAAATATAGATAAAATTTGGTTTACACTGGATTATAAATGTTTTTTAAAATTAAAGTCGCGATCTAGTTTAATGAGAGCCAGTATCACATAGACCCCCACTTACACCTCATAGACCCCCAAATTAATATTCGGCAGACGTAGACCCCTTGGAGGTCCTCATAGACCCCTGGGGGTCTATATAGACCACTTTGGGAATCACTGGTCTAGAACAATGCATAAGGTAATTTAAAAAGAATTTTACACAAAGAGTAAAACCACGAATTCACTCCAGCAAGGTGTCATTGTGAAAACCTATTCCCCAGCTGTTAACACACATATTGCAATATTTGTAAATCATAATAAAATATATTTCTAAAATTATCCATTACAAGGTTTATAAAATTAGTTTAAAAAAGGAGAAATAAATAAACCAACATATTTCAAAAGAAAAATAGAATGACAAAGCTTATTTTGTCATTTGTGAATGTTGCCCAAGAATGTGGAAGGAAGATTCAATATAAACAAAATGTAAAATATGTGATGTTGGTATAAAATGACTAGTCTTAAGGCCTTATTACACGTACACATTTGTAGCAATGTTTCGTCCAATTTGTGCAATTTTTACTCAGTTGCCATAGCAATGGCTTTCGAAAAACCTTTTGCTAGTGAGCTCAAAAAGTTGTTCAAAATTAAAATTGCTTCAAATTTCAGCCAATAGGATTCTTTGTCTCCTACGTGAAAACAAGATGGCGGACTCAACTTTGTCAAGTATTATCTAGTTTGAAATGTTCTTTTTATAAAATGGAGTGAAATGATGGAGAGCTTTTTAATTGATGAGATTGAAAAGCTTCTATGCCTGTGGAATCCGAAAAACCCACGTTTCTTGAAAAGATTGAAAAAAAATTAGGATGATGAGAAAGAAATAGCCGTTTTTCTAGCAAATATTTTTTCTTTTTTTTTATTTCTTGAATCTACTTGCACAAATGGCAGCAAATCCAAGTGCAAGAATTGCTTGATCATCAGACGCCATATCTGTTCTCAATTGTCAACAAAAGCTTGAAAGGTATTAAAAAAATTAATATGGGATGGTTGTTTTCCAAGCGCAAGAATTGCCTGATCATCAGACACCATATCTGTTTTCAATTGTCAATAAAAGCTTGAAAGGTATAAAAAAAATTAATATTGGATGGTCGTTTTTGAAGCAGAAAAGTCGGCGAGTAATTTTTCAATGTGGAGAAAGAACATGACTGACATCAGAGCTGTGTCATTTTGTTTACCCCAACCCTTCATCCTCAGCTGGGGCGATAATTGGGTGAAAAAGTTGCATGAATAATGGACGTGTGATACTGCCTTAAGTAAAAAGATTTGGAGGATAAGTCTTCAACCAGGTCTCCAACATCTCAGTGATCACACTTAGATTAACTGAATTAATTCATTTTTGCTTCAAATTTAATCCAATTTTTTATTGATTTTACTAAAACAAATACGTTTTTTTCAGAGCTTCAGATCATTTTAGATTTTATTTGTTGATAAAAGTAATGAGTATGGTTTCTTATAACAGTCATATGTAGAAAAAAAAAAGTCATCACACTAAAAGAACAAAGATAGAGATGATAAACAACAAAGATAGAGCTACAATACTAAGATTCAACAGCAAGATTAATCATCTGACACTAGTATGACATTTTTCCAACCTGAAGCAAATTAGAGTTGAACATACAAGCTAGGTTTTCTGAATTATTGTAAAATTTCCCTATAAAGGCTTTTTGTGTTTTGTTTCTATTAAACACTGCTATTTCATGGGTTACTCTGTAAGAATGGAATTTTTATTCAAGTCCTGTAATTAAAATTATGGAACTATTTAAGTTTTCAAGAGAAGGGAAAATGCTCACATGAAATAAGTAACTAGCTGGTTAGTGCTTTATTATCCTTAAGTGGCAATGATTCTTTGGAAAATTTTTTTTGCTAGACATGCTGATAATAGTTTTAAAATATTTCTCCAGTGCATGCATATCTTATTAATAAAAAAAAGTTCTTGAAATGTCATGTCAAGCAGATACAGAAGCTCACATAAAAGAACTATTCTCTTAAAAAAATATAGAAACCATTGATGTGTCTCATATTTTGGTTCTTGGCAAAAGCTTACATATATCATGGGATTAGATATAATTGTTGATATCCTTAATTTTGCAAGAAGTATTGTTAAAGTACTTTGGGAATTTTGGAATTAAACAGTGTGGAATATCACATACAGCAAAAAAGGAACATGTTAACATTTCAGACAAAAATTTTGATGGAATATTTGCAGCCTTGGAGATGTGTGCTGCCTAAAATACCTGGAGACAATCAATTCATAAATGTTTGAAGAGGTAGGTTTCCATACAAAGTAGTGTGTAACTTAAAGTCCTTCAAATTTTTTGAAGAAAATAACTTTTATAGATCTGATGTCAAAATTGTAAAAGAGGAATTATTGAAACATATTGGAATGAGTCTGGACACCTAAGCAGAGGAACTTTATTAACAAAAAAATATAATGAAACTACAAAATTTTTACGGAAATGCCATATGTATTAAACTGTTTTGCATTTTAATACATTGTTTTTAAAGTATTGAATTTCTTAACACAATGAGCATGACTGGGTCAATCATAAAAGCTCATTGGGTTGCATGTGGCCTGCAAGCCACAGGTTGAGTATTCATGAATTATACAGATGAAAGGGGGAAAATATGGATGAATTTATAATATGCAAAAAGCAACATTATTTTAATCAATAAAATGGATAATCCTATAAAATAACTTAGTCCTATGTCTGTACATTTTTCACAGTCAAAATTTATGGAAATAAATCTGTAATAAAAAGAAATTACCTATATGAATAGAACATGAAGTGTCCTCCTTTGTTAATTGATGCTCCACCTCCATAAGCTCCTCCTTTTTCCCTGAAAAGATAAAAATGGAAAAAAAGAGAGAGACTACAGATTCATTTTTTATATCTCATTAGTATGTGAATCATATTTATAAAATAAAAATGTTTTAATACAATAAAACTCCGAATTTATGCAATAGGTGGGACTGAGTGATAAGTGCATAAGTCGAATTTACGCAAGTTAGGGTTTTAAATTTGTATATAAATTATTTTTATTTGGAGCTGGAGACAAAAGAAAATAATAATTTATAAAAAAAAAATGCTTAGTAAATTCTTAGATAACATAAATACAAAATCGCAAATCAAGGTTATTTTGATGAAGAAGGTTTCATAAAATCTAACAAGTAGTCTGCTGGTTCAAAGATTTTTTTTTTCTCTCACAAAATTTCCTCAAAGCATGCTAATAATTTTTGTATTCCTTGTCTTGATGAAAAAATATGCTCTTCACAGGAGTCTATATTTTCTACAATTTTTAACCCTTTTTTAATTAAACTAAGGCCTTCTGTCAAATTTCAGAACTGTCAATCAATCTTCAGATTGAAATTGGGTATAAAAACTCAAGTTCTTTAATGCCTTGCTCTTGAATCTCTATGACCTCATTAATTGATAGCTCCTGATTGTGGAAATCCAGCAGTTTTTGAACGTCATCACTATCCCCTTCTGAATTTATTTGCCTGGCAAGATTGACAACTTCTTCAATCAATGATTCTACTTGAGATTTAATGATGGGGGGGGGGGAAGGATGAATAGAGGAGATTTGAAAATTATGCAACTCCCAATTTGTATAAGTCAGGGTAACGTAACTTGAGGTATTACTGCATCTTGCCAACTATATCAATAAAGGAAAAAAGTGGAATTTGAAATTTAGAGGTGAAAAGATCACCGTCCAATCAAAAGTTATGAAATAAAAATATAAATTTTTATAGTCAGATTCTTTATATAAAATACAATTCTTTGCAATAATGACATATCATTTGAAAAAATTATAAATAATTTACTTCAAAAGTTACAAGAATACTGCAATTAAATGATGATATTTATAACAATAAAAAAATCACCTGCAAAATATTCTAATTAAATATATAATTAATTTTTTCAATTTTATCAATAATTTTCTGAGGTATATATTTCTTGTGAATAAACTGACTCTTTGTTTTTTTTTTCATCAACAAAACCTCACATAATCATACTTTAATACATAAGATAAAAAATTTCAATTTCCTTTTCAGTATTTTGATTCAAAAAGTCAATATGTAATATTTATTAAAGTTTATCCATTTTTAGAATACCTACATTAGTGTAATTGTATCATTTCAGAACAAAAGATTTTATACCTTATTTCAGAATGCAGGAATTTAGAAGACATCAATTTAGTTGCAATTTTCAAACTACAAAAAAGAAAATATTTAAATAATTACAATTTATTTAATCTTATTTCAAGTCTCATTCAACACATTGAAGAATTAAAGAGGAAAAAGGAGGAGGGGGGAGAATAAGAGGAATTATTATTAAAATATAAGCACACAAAAATATTTTACACAAAACCTTCCATAATGGTAATAGTATTAAAACTCATCCATGACACATAAATAACTAATATTACATGATAAACATATGATCCTTTATTGCAGAAAAAAGTACTGATAAACAAAAGTTTTAGTACTCTGTCGGATTCCATCTAGCACAAATGAAAGATGTGATACCAGGGGGCATTGAGGCATACACAAGTTCCGTATTATGTAAAGAAATATCTCGTTCCACAGTTGCTGTAGATGCGTCTCTTTTTCGACCAAACTCGTAGGCTGTCCAACTTGCTATCCCAAATAATTCAAGATATTCTGGATTGGTGACATATATGGGGATTGAGTAGGCCAGGGAAGAGTGGTAATGTGGTGGAGGCAGTTTTGTGACATCCTTGCTGTGTGTGGCCGAGCATTATCTTGTTGAATAATGGCTCCAGGGAGCCCTGCCATGAGAGGTAAAATATGTGGATGAAGCTGTCATTGGGCCATGGATTAATATCAGGGGTTACCGTGTATCATAAGCAATGGCACCCCATACCAATACATTAGCTGTGGGAGCAGTGTTTTGCTGTAAAGTGAAGGCAGAATTGAGGCATTCACCATGAGGCCCCAAACATGAACATGATTGTCATCACTGCTCAAACTGAATATAGATTCGTCGATGAAGATGACCTGGTTCCATTCGGTTGTAGTTCAATACCCTCTTGCAAGACACCACTCCAAACGGAGACATCGGTGGGTGAGTGTCATTTGGCAGCAAAAAAATGGGCACCACGATACCAGATTTTCTTCAGCCAGGTGCCTTGTGATGGTTTGGGAAGACGTAGAGGCCTGTATTGAAGGTTCTGCCTGTCTCTGGACAGTGGCCAATGATGCAGTTGGCTCTATGCATATGTGTCATATGATGTGAGGATCTTCTCAAAGACTGACCTGCCGAGGGCATCCAGGCCCCGGTCACTGTGTAAATGACATTTCTTCAGCCCACTGTTCTCAACACCTCCTCACAGTCAAATCAAAACGAGCTACTCGCCGAGTTTCTATCATCCCGATGACTCTTCCCCTCTTGATCTTTGACAGCTGCTCATATTATCTTTGATGATTGCATAATGGTAATTCCACCTCAGTGTTCCCTTTGCAAAAGACTAAGTACACTCAAACAAACTATGCTGACTTGTTTTACACAACAAGGAGAACAAGTTCAATGCCCTCTAGTGGCGTTATGCAAGGTGCTATCACTCTGCATTTCTGCCCGACATGTACCATCATGCCAAGTTTTGATATGATCCCACAATTATTTCTTAGTATGCAAATTTTTATGGCAATGAGTGTATTTAAATGAATCAAAGTTACAATTATGAACTAAATTTTATAAATAACAGAAATACTAACTTGGAATAATCTGGATGACAATAAGGAACAGTTAATATACTTTGACCCAAATAATTGACATTGAAAGGTAGAACAAAGTGAGTATTTTGAGATTTTGCTTCAGTGAGAGTCTGTAAAAAATTTTATTTAGAAAAGTCATTCTTAAATTAAAACTAGAAAATGTAAAGAAATATTTCATGATTTTTTAAAAAAAGTAGTCAATGGAAATTTCATAACAGATTATTTGTCAAAGTATATAATTTTAAAATGAAAATACTTTCTGAGTAAAATAATTAGAATTTTCAGAATAAATGAAATTTCAATGATTTTAAAATACAGCCTTAACAAAAAAACACCAATTCCAGAAATTACTTAGTAAAAAAAAATTTTAGGTTAAGAATTCTTATTAGCCAATGTCACATAATTTCAGAACTAATAATAAAATCATAGTTTAAATGGTGCTGAAATGTTATGTTCTTTTAGAAATTGGAAGAAAGGAGGAAAGAATAACTTTACAATTACCATTTTGGATTTGCGCTTGCTTAAATAATTTGAAAAGTTAATTTCAGACAAAAATGAATCAAGAGAACTTAATGCCAGGGGCATAAAGTCTGATGTTGCATTTAAAGAACACCTGCAAAACATAATATTATTCATGATTATGCCCAGCAAATACAACCATGAAACAGATAAACAGAACAAAATAAAATTTACATAGTTTAAATATTATTTAATAATAAACAAAAAAATTTATTTCAATACAAAAATAATAGTACATCTGTACCTTTAAAGCATTTTGCATTCAATAATAAATATTAAATCCTTTCCTAAACAATAGTAAATTTTAAAAAGAAATGCCACAGATCTCCATCATAAATAGTTTGGCTAATTAATATATATATCAAATCTTTTGTTGTATTGTTACTTATGCCTCCTGATCGACAGTAACACCATTGTTTTGTGTACAAATTATGTTTAATCATATGAAACACCATTCTAAAATCATTTTCTATATTTATGAACTATTTTAAATATTTCATATCATGCAGTTCAGTAGATGATAGAATGGATATTTTAAAAATAAAATATACATTCTTCAATGGGCACAAAACAAAAGTGTGAGATATAAAAGAGAAAAATTGAAAACATTTAACAGAACTCTGACCTTTTGAATTAATATGTAACAATTTTTAAAGGCAATTTTAAATTATTTTATAGGATTGAGATTAAAAATTGCAACTTACAATGGAAAAAAGTAAAATGAATTTTTTTAAAACCAAGAAAAATTTCATTATAATTAAAGATGTACATTAGGCCCTTTATAAGCTCAATGAATGATAATACATAAAATTTTAGCATTGACAGCAAAAAAAAAAAAAAAAGAGAGAGAGAGAAAATTACATTTATACGAAGTGTTTTTCATGCCATCGCCTTCTCTGAGAAGATATTTCAAGAAGTAAAGTGATTTTCTAGAAGCAATAAATTGAAACTCAATGTTTCAAACATAAGGGAATTATTTTTCCATACTTTTTAACCCCCCCTTCCCATAAATGATTTTCCTCATTTCGATATACCTGATTATTTTGAGAGTATACCCTGATTTTATACAATTTTTTTTATCCATGTAATTCAAAACAACGTTGAATTCACATCAGAAATGCATATTTAATTTTTTTTTAAAAATAAATTTAGAACAAATTCTAAAAAATGTTAACATTGCAGTTTTCAGATGTTTGTTAATAAAAGTTTGCTTTTGGAAAAAAAATACAAAAAATAATCGGAGAATATACATTTTGCATAATATGACAAAATATACATACAAACAAAATTTATCATTACTCATATGACAAATAATTAATAGATCCTTGTTATTATTTATTCCTAATTATTTATTTAAAATAACTTAAAAGTGTAAAATATTTTTACATTCATAACAAAACTTAAAATAATCAAAAAGTATTTATAAAAGTAAAAAAAGTATCACCTCATGGGAGCTCTACAAAACAAAACATTGGCTAATTTTATAAATTTTTCCAGTAAATATTCATGGCTGTCCATTTCAGCTAAATGCTTCAAAAAGGTAATCTAGAATAATAAAGAATAAAACAATTTGCATATTTTTGAATTATAAAAAATTGATAATATTAACACTTAAAAAAATTGTTGTAAAAAATATCTACTATATAAAAGGAATACATATATATATTCTAGACTTTATATGAGGATATATATAAGAGGACAATAATGGATTAAGTAACCTGACTATCATTATTCTGTCATGAAACCTGACATTATTAACCTTGAAGTTTATTCTTTTTAAACATGCTCAGGATCAATCCAAGATGAAATATTATTTTCAGAAAATTCTTAGACAAAGAAGTAATAAATAAAAGTGTTTAGAGTGCTTTAATGGAAGATGAAATATTTCAATATTTATTACATTCAAAGAATACTTTGAAAAGAAGTAACAGCCTCTGTAGCTCAATATTTCACATACATAAATAAATATTTTCTTAGGCAATTATTCCCTAACAACGAGTGCAAAATATGATAGTTTATGCATTATACATTTATCCAAGCCAGTAGTTTTATATTTAGATATTTTTTTGCAGGAAAAAACTCAGAGAACTAAATATGTTACTTATAGATAATTAAATAAAGAAATTAATTGGTTTCATACTAACTGGTATGGTTTTGTAGAAATTAAATAATAATTATCATTAAAATTTCCTTTTCTATGTCAGAATCCAGTTTTGAATTTTTTCAGTTATACTGTCATTTTTTTTAATAAAAAAAGTAAATTTTTTGATATTATTAAGATATAAATATATGTTTACATAACATACTATCAATTGACGAGAAATCATTAGAATTAAATAGATATGCCTCTTTGTTAATAATGAATGAAGTCTTACTTGTGAGATACCAGAAGTTTTTTCCCTGATATGGGCACAGTGACTGAGTGAGCTGCAGGCTCTCTTCATGGAGTAATGGGAACCACGATGAGTAATGCTCTGAGCCATTTCAGTTGCACTTAGACGAATTAGCTGTGTTAATCGCTCATTGTCATTCAGATGCACACTGAACACATAAAACAATAGAATTAAGAATCAAGTTGATCAAATTTAATAGATCTAGAAAAGGGGAATGAAATGAAATCTGAATAGATATTAAAGAGAAAAAACAATTTTCAAATTCTGTGTAAAGAAATGAGAAGTGTTTTAAAAATACTTTCAGAGCACTTAGTAAGATGGTATTATCTCTTCAAGAATCTTGATCTCATAGATTTAAAACTTTAAAAAAATTAAAATTTCAAGTGAACAAAATTTGTGTTCCATATAAAAGAAAATATATCTTACTCTCATTATTTTAATGCTTACTAGAGTAACATTGGCTAACTACTATAAAGATTAAAAAATTACTATCAATTAAAGCAACTTAATTTAAAATGGTCAAAACAAATGAAACTGATTTATTTTAAATTATGTGTAATTTTAATTGAATGCTATAGTTTTATAATATTCATTATTGCAAATAATAGCTTAAGAAAATTGAAAGGCACACAATTAAACATACATAATTTAAATCTTAATGCTTTTCATAATAAATTTTAAATCATGTACATTTCAAAGATTTTATATCTGAAAAATTTCTCAATAAAATATAAGGATAAATCTTTTTTGTTTTGTTTTATAAATTGTTTTAGAAGTACAAAGAATTCTTATAAGAAAAACAGATCACAGAATTGCTTGCATGACAGTCATGACATCAAAGTTTACAAAACAAAGAAGTGTAAATTAAAATATGTACAACAAAATTAAACTTTTTAAAATTAAAACATGTTTCCAAATTAATTATATTATGAAATATTAAAAATTAGATACTAACTACAAACACTCCCAGACATCTGCTAAGAAATAACTGGTTAAGACAAAACAGCATCTCCGATGACAAACCATTCATAATAAAAATAAATGCAGAGAAAGTTGTTACCTCTTTTCTTAATACACGACAGCAAGCACGAGCTGTTAGATGAATTGAAGTTTTAATCAGTGAAATATCCACAAAAATCCCAATTTAGGATTTTGAGTCATTATACAGCAAGTATCAAGGGAAAAAGTCTACAAGGCGCCTTTTGAATAACTAGGATATAACGGTGAGCAGACACACAACTCAAAGATCAGACAAGTCTTATTCAAGTTGATATAACAAAGATTATGTCAAAAAATATTATTTCATGACTAAAAGAAGGTAGAAGTCTCCAAAAAAGCATGCTGGTAGTTGTAAGAGGTGAGAGATAGCAAAAGTAATACTCCAAGGTCGAAAAATAAAATAAAATAAGTTAAATGCTTGAAACTACTAGCAGCACTTGTATACGAGGCTGTGGAGTCAGTAGGGAAAACAACATTTGAATAAAAAGTTTAGTAATGATACATTGTATGACAGAATACAGGTATTTGTTGTTAACAAAAATAAATTCAGAACATATTTCAAACAATAAACAAAAGCAAAATTAAATTGGCAAATAACTCAATAAAATTTTCATAGTTTATGTTAATACTATACATACATACACATTAAAAATAAAAGAGCAAAATAACTTACTCAGTTAAGATATCTTTCCATAGCAAAAACATATCTTTAACATTTTTATCCAGGCAGTATGATGATAACAAAAGAGCCTTAAAAAGATTTAAATCTAGTTATGTATTTAGTTAATAACATTGCCATACTTGCTAATTCTTTCTACAATCGAGCATACAAATAAAAATATTAATATATATATTTTTAAAATTAATAATGAAAGAAACACAGCATTTGAATTTCTACTCAAACAACAGCTTTAATCAATTTGATAACTCTGTTTGAATACCGTAATATTATTTTCATATAAGGAACATACACTCAAGAGCCAAAACATTATAACCACCCCTACATTTTGCAATGAACTTGCCTGGATGATGTAGAAGGCACGCGATCAGGTGGAAGTGGTATTTAACTGCTGCTGAAGAGTCTGAAGAATCATTCTTTCATTTACTTCTGTGTGTAATTGGAGAACTGCAGATCTAAGCGACTTTGATAGAGGGCAGATTGTAATGGCTCGAAGGCTCGGAACAAGTATTTCTGAAACTGCACGACTCGTAGGTTGTTTGCAATCTACAGTTGTTAGTACTTATGCAAAGTGGATGAAAGACAGTGAAACCAGCAGTAGACGACATGGTGTTTGACGTCCACACGCTATCAAAGAAAAAGGTCGACGGAGACTGTCTCGCATGGTGAAGCAAAACCGGAGCTAGACAGTGGCTCAGCTGACAGCCCAATACAATGCAGGGCCAAGTAGAATAGTATCAGAGCACACTGTTCAGCGGACAATGTTGGATATGGGGCTACACAGCAAACGTCCGACTCGTGTGCCTTTGCTGACCAAGCGCCATCGCCAACTGCGCTGGACCCGGGAACATTGCAACTGGTCCATGGATCAGTGGAATAGAGAGTTGCCTAGTCAGATGAATCAGGGCTTGTCATTCATCACGCTGATGGCCGTGTCAGGATACGCCATCTTCCGGGCGAACAGTTGCTCCCTCAATGTACAGTAGGTCATACACAGGCCGGTGGTATTATGTTTGGGGGACGTTCTCTTGGGCGTCTCTGGGACCCGTGGTTGTGGTAGAGCAGACCATGAATGCTACAGGGTATCTGAACATCATTGCGGCCAGTTGCACCCTTATATGGGCTCTGTTTTTTCAGTTGGAAATTGAATGTTCCAACAGGACAACACCCCGTGGAACATGATGCTGAATTCCAGTAAATGTCCTGGCCGCCTAACTCATCATATCTCAATCTGATAGAACACATATGGGATGTCATGGGACAGCAGCTCAGAGTTCAAAGACCACCAATTCGCAATAGCTCGGATTTGCATGACAGTTGCTTAAACATCTGGTACAATCTGTCTCTGGCCATCTACCAAGGACTTGAGGCATCCATGCCAAGGCGGGTTGAAGCTATGTTGCACACCAAAGGTGGGCCAACTCATTACTGACAGGTAGTCATAATGTTTTGGCTCTTGAGTGTAAATAATAAAGCTCCTATACATATTAACAGATGATGAAAAACTTTTGTTTATAACTATGATTTACAATTAATTAAGATTTCCCCTGGATGTGTTTTTGGATCATTTGAAAAAATACACCATAGTATTACAGTTTGAGACCTACTTGTTGGTATTCTGTTGGATCTAATGGATGTTCAGATACATGAAGAGATACATCAAATTTTCCAGTCTTCAGATGAATTTCTTGGTCCAATTCCTTGTAATTGCGCTTTCCTGCTCCCATTCTGAAAGAAACAAAAGTAATAAAATGTTAGATAAGAAATAAGTCTAATAAATGCATACACTGAAAAAGAAATAATCCATAAAGTAACAATTATCAACAAAAAAAAATTCCTACATTTTAATAGGAATGCTGTCTAGATTTTACAAATTGCAATTTACAAACATTTGAAAGAAAACTAGATTGAATATACTTAAAAAATTAAAAATATATATTGAGGAAATATAATAAACATATCCCACTTCAGAAAAATCAGAGCTTCCCACACTCATACAGAGTGTGTATTGAGGGACAAAATCATAACATTTAAATGATTAAAAAATAACAAAATTAAGGGGAAAAAATACATAAAACAAATCATTACTCAGTGATGATGGAAGTAAAAAGAGGTAAAAGCATGAGTTCTTCCTCAGAAAGTTCCGAGGCATCTATTAGAGCTCTAAAGTATGTCACTTCATTGGTGGGTTGCTCGCAAATCTGGATTGGAATATTATCTACAACACACAAAAAATACAGAACTTTAATTATAACAGATATGAGATTTGCTTTCATTACATTGAAGATAGCATTTGAAAAAGAAAAGAAAAACCAAGAAAGTGAGGCTTTTATCATGGAAAAAATTTGATTACAAGAATTATTTATTTTTACAAAAGAATAATATGTTTAATTGCATTTCAAATTCATTACAATTACTAATACAGGAATAATATCTACTTAATATTTTTTCCATATTTCTTAACTAAGTACATTAAATATGAAACCCTTAAAAATTATCAATTCAAATATATTTGATATATCCTTCACACATAGAAAAGTTTCAAATAAAAGTAAAAATTTCCTCGTAAAAAGCAAGTGATCAAAACTATTTAGATAATTTCAAGAAAACTACTGAAACCATTTTCTCTCATTAAAAAAAAAAAAAAAAAAAAAACCATGTATATTTTTGCCATTATTAATTTTTTTGTAATCACAAAATTTTGTTACAAAGCACTTACTAAACGATTTGAAATTGAGAGGGGTTTTTTCAATGAATCTTTTGACATCTTCAATAAGTAATGTTGGAAGACAAGATGCATCAATGTGTTTTTGGTGTTCTGCTAATTCTAAACCTGAAAGAAATTTGAATCAAATATTTGTAATTTTTTTTGTAAGAAAATGAACAAGACAAAAATTATTTTTTTAAACTTATATAACATAATACAATTTACAACACAATACCAATTATTAGTTAAAAACTGAAAATTGTTACAATATTGAAAAAAAGTATATATTTAGGTCCATTAAAAAACCTTCACAAGAGATTTTTTTAAAAATTGATTTAAATAGTAACTTTATTGAAAGACAAAAAAATTGACTTTTTGCAAATATGTCCAAAATAAATCTCATAATTGTATTATAAAAACACAGATATGCAAATGGATACATTTGCAGAAATATAACTTATGCTAATTAAAATAGATAGTTTGCAAAAAAGTATTAAAAGTAATGAAATTTTAATCCTTCTTACATATTTTCCAATATATGAAAAAATAACTTTTGCTTCATTGTAAAAAATTTATCTTTATATGATATTGCTAATAAGAAATATGGTTTTGAAAAAAGGTTAATGATTTAAATGGTAATAAATAAACTATTTCAAAAAGGGTAAAAGTTCACTTTTTTACAGTTAAATTTAAAAAATACTGCTTTAACAAATTACTATATAAAGGCATAGAATAATAATTGAAGATGGAGGAAATAAATTTTAGCAAGACCTTTCCCCCCATGAATGGCAAGAAAAAATTAAAAATTCTACTGAAGAGAAAATAGGTACCTTGTTGGTAGATTTGTTGCTTTTCTATATCACTCAGTCTTGAGACTTTAGAAATTAGTAGCTCTTTTTCTTTGGCTTGTTGCTCTGATTCAAAATGTTCACTGGGTTTCATGATAAGAGTAAGTTTGTGAGGGTTGTTCTAAATAATCCAAAGAAAATATATGAAAACAATATGTGCAAAAGCAAAAGGAAATTAATATCAAAAAGCATAACAGCACCAACTATGAATAATCTTTATAGTTATCAAGAATCCATACACAAGTCTTTTTACAATTGGTGAAAATTAATAAAATACTTTAAAACAATAAAAGATAATAATACACTGTACCTTTTTTTTTTCTATTTCAAAATTGCAATTTCTTCTTTACACCCTTGTGTGGCACATTATAACCATTTTGGTTATTGCTTCTTTGGGATTGTTTGTAGATATTTTGGAGAGTACCAATTAAATGGGCATTTTTCCCAATTTTTTTTTTTTGACCAAATTTCAGGTGTGCAATATATTTTTGCACATATTCACATCTATATTAATTGTTGTCACACTCATGTCTTTAAAAGTTTAGTCACTGTAGACATGAAAGCTGTACATAACTATCAAGTCTGAAAACTATTGACAAATATAATTTCATAGCAGCACATATGTAGTAATCACAAATTTGCACAAATTTAAATGCAAAGTAATACCCAACATTAATGAATGATCCCATAACATAAATGAATTCCAAAGATGACCCATTCGATTTGAAAACGGGAAACAAAAATTGGGCAGTTATTGGATTTATATCAAGTAGAAGTTTAACATTTTATTTGTCCCAATGCATAATTATTTTCTCTTGGTTAACTGGTTGAAGAATTTCTCAATTCAGAACCTGCTAAGCACTTTATTAACAATATACAGAAAATGTATTAACAGTATTTGTACATATAGTCATTTCAGTTTTTTTAAAGGTTAAAAATAAAGCTATGTTTTATTTATCTTCTTATCTATCCCTTATCTCAGACTGGTATTTTATCCCTGCATGAGGTAAAGGCTTTTCAAATATTTAGTCTCTTAGTTAAATGGCATTAATATATATTGTTCAGTGAAAAACAACAAAACATACATGTTTTATATTATAGTACTCAAGTACTTTGCTTTATACATTTAGGCTTAACATTTTACAACTGAATGTGACAACATTTTAATAAAAAAATTTTATTAAAAAAAATTTATGAGAAATTGCATTAATCTAACGGTTGATTTTGTTCTCAAGGATGTATACAAAATGCAATGTAATTCAGTTCTCTTCATACAAAATTTTCTTCTAGAAAGGATATTATATTTAATACAAAATGCAATTCTTTATTAAAATATATTCCCAACCTTTTGAAAAAAAAATCTGTATAAAACACAAGCTAAAAACCAAGATACATGAAGTGTATAAAATGAATCAAAATTGAAAAATATATCATGGAACTTGATGCGTTTCACCTGCACCATTTTTATTTTTGTAGTAACTAACTTCAGTTTTTTTAAAGGTTAAAAATAAAGCTATGTTTTATTTATCTTCTTATCTATCCCTTATCTCAGACTGGTATTTTATCGCTGCATGAGGTAAAGGCTTTTCAAATATTCCAATACATTTACCAATAAAATGAATAAATATCTTCCAAATGTTTAAAGTTAATTGGTAAATATATGCTAAATTATATTCAATTGTGGACCTAAAAAAATTCCATGCAGAAAAAGTTAATTCTTATTACCTTTATACACTTGAAAGTTTTAAAGACGAAATTGTACAATGGAATTGTTTATTAAAGTGATTTTCACTTTAAGCAAAAGGAGAAATAAATGAAGTACCTGAAAATATTGGACCACTTTATCCTGCAAGAAATGAGGGTTATCCTTTAACTGATTCGAGAACCATTGGATATGATCATTGATCTTGAAGGCAGAAATGGGATGACCATCATGATTCCACATTGAAAATACTCCCTAGAGAATAAGCAGAATTCATACTTTACGGGCAACTAAAATACGTTTCATAGAAAAAATAAACATGCTACACGCTTTCACTTCATTAAAACTACAATTAATTTACAAAATATTCTTGAAAGATATAAACTAAAGTATACAAAAAAAATTAAAATAGAATAAAATTGAAAACAAAGTGATTCTTTTAAAATTTCACTAAAAAAAATTATTTTTGGTAAAATTTTCCCTAAAACAAATTGTACACACCCACACAACTTAATTAGTAATAATGCCAATGGAAGACTTACAAAGAAATGATGAACTTTAACTCTCAAAACAAAATGCAAGAGAAAATTCCGTTAAAAAATAAATTAAAGAAAAAAAATTTCTAGCCAAATTCAGGAGCTATTATCCCACAATTTTAAACCATCAAACAGGAGCCAAAACTTGTCATTTTTTCCATATATTTAATAAATAGTTTTTTATATTAATTTAATAATTTTCTATAATTTTAACTTTTTATATATGTAGGAAATCTCACAAAACTATTTTTGTAAAAGGTTAAATGATATCCCTTTCCAGAGGACGATAATTTTAATTAAACCAGCATTCCAGATCAACACCACCTGGCAGGCTTATGAAAGGCTGACACAAATAATATTCAATCAGAGGCCTACTAACCACCATTCGCTGAAGACGTATAGCGCTTTAGCGCACCCATACTTGCTCGCTAACCAAGTGGAAAGTTTCAGTCACATAATGAGCTTTTTAGATTTCTAACGTCCTCCTACAGGGAATTATCTAACTTTCTCTTTCTTTAATACCTCCATGTTTTAATTCCTATTGCCCTGTAAATATTCTCAGTGTAAACTTTGCCCTATAACTCAAAATGCAGTTGAACCTCCATATTATAAACTTTTATATTGTGAATTTTCTTTGTAGCAAAATTTTTCCTGGAACCAAGAATATTTCACGATTTCCTTCGTAAAAATACCTCCCAGTAGTGAAGTGCATTTTCTATATAACGAACTTTTCCTTTTGTGATTCAATTTTTTGCTTCCTATTTTTAAAGTGTTTCTGGACATTTCAAGCTATTCTCTCTTTTAACACACTTTATGATGGTCATAAATCTTGAACTGGTTTTATTAGATGCCTAACTCACTGAGAGCAATAGAATTCTTGGCATTTCATCCAAGAAGTGCAACCTTTAGCCCCCATTATCCAGTTTAGCATTAACATTTTCGATTTCCCCTTTCACTCTCAGTGGAGTTGTCTCATGCCCCCAAGTCCTTGAACTAGTCTATGTTCATTTGTAGGGTTGATCAGTCGTACTGGTAGCTTCGTTTCTCGAAAATGTTAATACGTAAGTGTTTGAGCCATTAAAGAAAAACATTTATTTCTTCAGTACATGGATAAAGGCATCAAGAAACTTTCCTTGTAATTTTTCTTTCTTTCTTTGAAAAGATATATAAAATAAATGTGTATTAATTTACAAAAAAGCATGTAATATTTTTTTTTAAGTATATAGTGTTTATGAATTTTAAATTTATTTTATGTGGTTTATAAGAAAATTGAAAGATGAACTAAATAACAAATTTTCCATATAACACACTTTTTTGGGGGATTTAGCAACTTTGTTATATAGAGGTACGACTGCAAATTCTTTTATTTTCAAGAAGCCTTTTTGTTTGCATTAGTTCGATTTGAGTATTGAAACTGAACCTGTAAGTATTAAAAAACCCCTAGACACCTCACCACTAAAACCTCTCTATTTGAAGAGTCTAACGATTTTTGTTAGACTCCCATGCATATTTCAATTAAATTTCTTGAAAATTTACATAGAAGGATTAAAAATAATTCAGTTTGGATAATGTAACAAAAAGAAGTCATTCACTTCCTAAGTTTCTTCTCTATGTAATCAGCAGAATAGAAAATGTCTATCAGTCATAAAAATTGTAGAAGTTGATAAATTATCAGAACAAAGGTGGTTAGTCAATAAATTCTAAAGCGGGAGCCTATGCAGGTGCAAATATGTGTTAAAAAGTACATTGAAAGATGTAAGATTTTATAGTTTCAACAGTACCACCAACAAGTCTTTATGTTTGAAATACATCTTGCACTTTTAGTTATATCGATTATTCTACATGAAGTAGCTTTAATAAATAAACTCAAATTGAATATTTGATGATACTTCATGCATCAATCACAAATTAAATTTATTAAATAATTAATATCAACACAAAAATCTATTACATTTTCCAGAAATTAATTCTAATTTCATGCTTACCAAAGCACAGTTGAGACCAAAATTGGATGTTCTGTGTTTAGTAGACAATTCTATCTTGTGGAGTACACTTTGAATTTGTTCCTTTGGAAATCCTTTCCTAAAATATTTTTTTTTCACATTTTACAAAAAAATTATTGCAAACTTTAAGTAGTTAAAAAATTCAGCACACTTAACAATAATGATAGAAAATGATAAAATGCTTAATTATATTAGCAAAATATAGTTATTTAATTATCATTGCACTACCTCTATTAATAGTATCAGGTATAACCAATAAAACAAACTTATTAAAATTATTTCATTTATTAATAAAATAAGATTCTAATAAACTTTAAATTTTGTATTTTTCAAAAAAAGTGAATCAAGTAATTTTGCCTAAACATGACAAACTTTTAAATTCAATTTTATCAAAGTAAATCAAAAGCATGGCGCATGTGTATGCATTACACCATGGATATAAGACTCAACTATTTCATATTAATTGAATAAGATTGTTAGCAATTTAAATTCTGCATATCTAAATATATAAGGTTGATAGAATTTGATTTATTGAAATAAAAAATGTACAGATTCATTCCAAATAAGAAATACTGACACATTTTATATTTCTCTTCAGCTCTCCTGTATTTAATCTATGCTTCCTATCACTATACATGACCAAGGAAACAGTGACATACTTTACTTAGAAGGAGTGAATATGTGCGTGTGAATATTACTCTATTAATTTAAACCAAAAATTCCAAAAGGCAAAACTTTTTTTTTCTTCTGGTCTTTGTGTGAATGATTTTGTAAAATAAATCTGTCCTATTTCTAAACTACAGTCTATAATATTTTAAAATGTTACTGAAATCATTGTACTGTGTATGAACATGTGTAAAGGATTAACAAACGATTACCTATTAAAAAATTTCCTTAATATTTAATTACACTTCTTTATCTTTCTTTCACTAGAAATTAAAGAAAAAACATTTAGGTCATAAATATTTTATTTTAATTTATAAATTTAACATAAATTTTCTTTGAAATTGATTATAAAGTCAAATGAAATGAAATAATAACTCAGATGAAACAATATTTCATTGAAAATATATCTGTAATTGAAATTGATAAAAATATCTTCAACAAAAGTTTGAAGTTCTAAATTAATGCTTTCCCAATTATTTTTCTGGTAAAGAATAAATAAATAAAATAAAACCCCAACCAAGATTCAACAGAAACACAACTGTTTAATTCCCATCCTCTTGTATATATTGTAATGTCAGTAAATATTCTAAAAAATTTTTATGATGATGCAAAGTCTAGACAGAGAATAACTTGATTTTAATATTTTAATTGTATAATTTATCAAAAGTAAATATTAACAAGAATTAAGTAATAAATGTAAGATTACTGAATTAACAAAAATTAAATTAAAAAGTCCGGAACACTTACAGCATTTAAATTGCCTAGAAAATTTAAATAAATTGTTTTTGTCTAGATTTGCACAAATAATCAGCTTTTTATTCATAAACAAAAAAACAATGAACTATATTTTCAGTTATCACACAATATTAAACTTCATTACATCACAAAATTGAAAATCATCTTTCTTGTTCAAATATATCAGAATAAATGTATGTAAAATGCTCATCATTGGATGTGAATTCAAAAGGCCTCAACAAAACCTTTTATTAAATAGATTACAGAAATTGTAGTTTAATTCTTTGAAACTGAGATAACTTTTTAACTCTGACAGGGTTATGGTAGTCAAATATCAGAAAAAAATTCATGTTTAATGCTCCTCTGATTCCAACTATAAGTCTGATTTACAGATGATTGATTTGAAATCACGCTTACAGCATATAAACCTAGACTTAATGCCTCCACTTGATCTTACAGATTTTTTTTCCAACTGAGCAACATATATTTTTAAAGAAATTAGTTCTAATGAATCAGCATGCAACATTGAGCAGAAATTACTGAAATTTTAAAATGGAATCCCAACATGTTCCATTTTGGACATTTGATAATAACAGACATTAAGCTACATTTAAATTTATACTTGCAAATGGCTTTGTAACTTCTCTCATAAATACAAATAATATTCTAATGTTAACTATTATAGTATTAAGGAACACAGCAACGATTCTGATACAAAAATAAACAAACATGCATGTAAAAAAATATCACAAAGAATTCTGTAACAGGTCTATTTGTGTTCTTCTTACTAACAGTCCTCTTGGGGAAAAATGGGTCTTTAAAATTCATTCTATAGCAAGCCTTCCTCCAAAGAAGAAGATGTGATTATGTAAATTAAGACTTGTATACAAAGTTTAAACTTTCGAGTTAAGGGAGAGAGAGGTTATACAGACTGCTAATGGATAGCAATGATTGATTAGTGTGAAGCTAGACAAGAGAACTTTGTTACTTAATTGATTAATATTAAAATTGATGATTTGGTCAATTAAATGTTAAATTTGGATTAGAACAAATTGATTAAGAAGGCGTATTGCCTAGATGTGATTCCAATTTACTAATTCTCCTAGTATCTTGTCTATCCTATGATTGCTTCACATATTTAGTAATTGGTGCATTTTTCAGTTTGAATAGTTGAATTTGAGTCTTTGTTGAGAATTGTTAATAAACAAAGTTTGTTTTGACTATGGCTAATCTTTCTTCTGATCCTCTCACACTAAGGGATGACACGGGTCGTCCATTACGATTCTAGTAAATTATTTGGTTTTGTTCCAATACTGTTCAATTTAAAATAATTGTCACTGTTAAAACATTGAACTTAATCTCACCTTTCAATCCCCCCCCCTCAATACATTTAAAAAACACAAAAGCAAGACTTACTTTACAACATCCTCAAAAATGGATGGAATCAAGTCTTTTACAAGTCCAATGTCTTTTTCTGCAATTTCACGTAACCCTACAGAAAATATACTTTGCTTCAAACTGGAATCAAACCTATTAAACAAATTGATATGATTTTAAATTAGAGCCCCAATAAATGATATTAAATTTGGTTTTAATTTTAAAATATCATTTAAATAGAAAAGCTTGTCAGTAATTATAATACTTGTGATATGCAATAATGTTTTTAAAAACGTATTTAAAGTTTTTAAAGGCTCATCAGTAAATAAACTTGTATAATTCATAAATCTAAACCTAATAATGATAAAAAATATTCAAAGGCAATTTTTTATTATTAAATTAAATGAACTTTTTAATTTAACTCCTGATTATTTATATAGGATTTATCATCCATTTAAAATTTCCCAAATCTAATTTTAATTATTTCTTTCTTTAAAAAAATCCTACAAAATCTAATTTTGTTTTAGCTGCCAATAAAAAAGTAAATATATATTTTCTTGGATATTTTGGGTGAAACACAAACATTTCCCCTCTTTTTGTTGCAGAAATTAAATAAGTAAATTAAAATTTATTAAGTACAAAAAAAGTTGATTTATTTACAAAATTAAAAATGAATACTCTAAAAAAATATGAAGAAAAGCATTTGACATAAACACATACAAAATAAAGATAAAATGCCATTCAGAAGTCACGATTTAAAAAGCAACCTTTTCCCAAGAGAAATTAATATTAAATGTGGGGAAGAATTTAAAATATAGCATTTGATTATGATCACATAACTGAGTTGCTTTTCTTTTTTAACAGAAGAAACATTGGATCGCATATTAGACAAAAGATATCACAAAAAAGTAAAAACACAATGAAATAATAAAGACACACAGAAAGATATTATTAAACAGCTCATATTTATTTGTTGTGCTATGCCTCTTTCAATTTCTGAATAAAATTTGCATCAAAATATAAGTAAATTAAAAAATAATAATAATAATAGTTACTTGATGTTTTCTTTGACATTTAAAAAAAATGCAATATAGAGAGTTTAGTCACATTGTTTCTTACAATTTTTAATAAAACAGGTTAGCTAAAATAATTCACAATCACACAAAACTTGACATTCCAAATATTTTTATTTACATTATACTGTTGCCATTCACAAAAACCATAAACTTTCTATTTACAAAATCACTTCAATACAAGTTGAGTTGTTTCATTTATTATTATAAACTTTTCAGAGCTTGGAATTCAAATTTTAGTTTAAATATATATATTAAATTACATCTCATGATTATGATATGAATATTTGTTATACTCACGACACTCCCACTTTCTGATTTTGCATAGATATAACAATATCAAAACATTTTTTTTTTTCATATTAATATAAATTTAAGTTAAAAATAAAAAGTGTAACATTAATTATGATACTGTTTGGGTTTTATAACTTTCCTACCTCATTTAGTTTTGATTTCTAAATTTATATTATTTTTGGTTATTGCAATTATTAAATTTTGAATGATTGCCTTTTACATTTTTAAGCAGTTCATTGTTATAAATTTTACTATCATTGTTAAGTTCAAGAGAATACAACCGTTTTACTGACCGTATCAACTATTCCCTTACAGGTTTTGACTTTTACAACTCTAATCCAATTGTCCTTTCCTGGAAATACCTCCATTACCAATCTCATTGGCCAATCTAGTCTCTTCTTGTTGTTACAACCAACGAGCACCACATCTCCAATTCTCACTTGTTTCGAACCAGCTTTGTTGATCTCTTGAAGAACGAGAAGACTCAAGTATTCATCTTTGAACCTATTCCTTAGATCGATTTGCAATCTTTGCTGATACCCGAGTCTCTTGGTGAGATTAATGTTATCAATATTGTCCAGATTTGGTACTCCTTCATTTGAATATCTTAAAGGAACATGGAGGGTGTGAGAGGTGTTAAGTCGTCTGGATCCCCGGATAAATAGTTAAGTGGCCTTGAATTAATAACTGCTTCTGCCACACAGAATGGTATTTAATTCTTCAAAATTTATTCACGCACTTTTTAAAATTCTCCTTAAGATTTTTTTCACCATTTGGACCAGGCGTTCCCCAAAACCTCCCCACCAAGAAGCAGTGGGAAGATTGAAACTCCACTAAATTTTCAAAATTGAGGTCTCTTGAGTAATCTATTTCCAGTCAAGGGAAGCCATTAAATTATCAGCTCCTATGAAATTAGTCCCATTGTCACTATACATTTTTCTAGGCTGATCTCGTCTTGCTATGAATCTTCTCAACCCTAACAAGAAACCATCAGTTCTAAGTGGATCGCGGATGTAAACAGTACTATCCCTGCTTTATTTCCATTCTTTAAATAAAGTGCACCTGCTAAATCTGAATTAGGCCAGTCTTTTGCATGAAGTCTAAGCCTCTGTCGTCCCTCCCACCATCTTGAATCCAAAAATGTCTTCAAGGTGCAGCCTCTTGAAGGAAGATCCACAGGATTACACTGTCCAGGAACATGCCTCCACATTTTGGCTGTAGACAGTTGATTTATGTCTTTTACTCTATTATTGACAAATGTTCCCCAGTTTTCTTTGTTTTTGATCCAATAGAGAACAGTTGTCGAGTCACCAGTTGATTTGTTAAATTTGCGACACACATAATAAATTTACAAAAATTGTTTTTCATAATGCATCCAAAGAAATTGTCTAGCTAAAAACTATTTTGTATATTGAACATTTTTAAAAATAATAAATGCTAGTTTAAAAAATAAATTTGATTTAAATGATTCAATATACCCCTATTACATTAGTAGCAATATTATAAACAATAAAAAATTAAAATTTTACAATGCTTTTGGTGCATTTTCTAAAGCATGTCTTTTTTTAATACTAGCTTTATATAACATATTCTGTGCTCCTACTTCATAAACAAGAAAAACAATGCTTTTTTTCTTTTCTATTTTTAAAAAAGTATTATATTTATAATTCACCTACATTAATTACTCATCATTTTGTTTAATTTTAAATTATATTAAAACTATCAAAAATCATAAACCTTTATTAAAATACATACATACACATATCAAAACATAAAAATGTTAAAAACTAAAACAAAATGTAAAATTGTATGTAACAGTTGAATTAAAATAATATTTATTAAATTTAAAACTACTTATGACTAAGCAAAATAAGTAACAGACAAATTAAAAGTATAAAAAAAGATAACTTACCCAGTGCAAGGACTATAATCTGGTCCAATTCCCGCTTGGAGTAGTTTCTGGTAAAATGGAGAATTGGGCCCATCGACAAGCAAAGTCCCCAGAATACTTAAGGCAAAGTTTTCACGAGTATCTGTTATTCTATTAATAAAAAGGGGGGAGCTTTCTACATTGTTTTTATTGCTAAATCAACAAAGCATATAACAGCTTTCTTCAAAGATAAACTGAATGATTTAGTTAATGTTGTCATTTTCTAATTCTAAATTTCATTTTTTTTTACTGATACTTCATACTAAAATAACAAAGTTTATATACTTTTACTAAAGGAAAACTGATCTCAACAAAATTACAGTACTTATGACAAAAAACAATTGACTATCTTTCAACAAAATACTTTGAATAATTGCTAACAGAAAAATATATTTCACAATAATTATGTTAACAATGTTTTTCAATTGAAGTCAGACAGAGCAACATCCTAGAGCAATGACACCACATTTGATATATTTCTCAATAAGTATTCAATATAATAAAGGATAAAGCAATATGATTCAAAGTAAGTGTAAGTTAGTTCAAAAGTTAATAAAGTATCATCAATAAATTATAAAATAGAAGAGTACACTAATGATAATGAATTCAAGCATTTCCTTTTATTTTAAGAAAACTTTAATGGTCTACACAGAAAGTAATAATTTTCTTTCTGAAAAATTACACAAACATGAAGTATATTCAACTTCACATTTTTAAATTCTGGATTGTAAACTTTAACAATTATAAATAATTAAAGATCCATGCTTTTCAATATCTAAGTATATAGTACTAACTTATAAATTAAATTTATTATAGAAGGAAACATCAGGAATCTATTATAGGCAATTTGGCAAGAACTTTAAAATTGATTGAAGAAAAATGAAACTTAAACTGTTTCTCACAGTTTTTTTCCTAATTTTTTATTACTTTAAGATCAATAGTTAATACTAAATAAATTTTAATAAAGAAGAAACTATGATGTTATCAAACATACAATAATAATTTTATAAACGCAAATCAATCAAAACTTTGCCAGAGATGTTGCCCTATATGAGCATCACACACATAAAATTTAAGTATGCAATCAACATTCACAGACAATATTCCAACATTAGATAATAAATTCCCTTACTTGTGCAAAACATAAGAATCACTAATAACAGTCTGATTTTCAGGAATGGCAGCCATTGGATCCAATCGGTTATAAATCACCACTTCTCTCTAATCAATAAAATAATATTTTTTTAGTTAAATATATAAAGTTGCAACAAAATGAAAATACTAATACAGTAGAACGTCATTTTTCCAAATGTTTATTATCCGGAGCGTCAAATATCCTGGACCAAAGTCCGGATATGTTTTCGAACAGTAAAATGCTCAACAGTTGTTTCGTGTGAGGCCAAAACTGATGGGAAAACCCAAGGTAAGGGATATTTGAGAAATTTCAGTTGTGTGATTTGGTAAACATCTGCGTGTCTATTTGTTTCCAAGTGAAGGGGTGTATACGTACTCTTTTGTTGAGTTGCGAACTGCTATGGCTTCAAATTCAAAACAGAAACGCAACATCTTGAACATAGAGACAAAACTTGAAATATTAAAACGTTTCCTGAAGGGAGAAAGTGGAGCGTCTCTAGCACAGTTTTATAATGTTGGAAAGTCAACAATTTGACATAAAAAAAGTTGAGAAACCATTTTAAATTTTGCCAACCCTGTTGATGATGAAACAGATGAAGATGAGGACAACAACAGCAGTGAAAGTAACAAGAGTTCATCAAATGCTGACACATTTTCTGAGTTAGAGTCAGCTATGAAGTGGTATGGACAATAATCATAGTGCTGTCCCACTCAACTACTGTTGCTCAAGAGAAGCAGAGACTTTGCAGCGAAAAAACGAAGGTGTACAATACTACCAGCGAAAAATAAATTATTCTCCACAATAAAAGTAAAATTGTGACAGTTTGCACCTATTTTGCTTTTTCTTCAAGCATGTTTCCTGCATATGATTTTCAACATCGGTATGGTGTCCGGTTTCATACACTGTATGGATTGCATTCGGTTTTTGGTTATTCGAACAATGGCATATCTGAACGGTGTCCTGTCCCAATAGATTTGGATAAATGACCCTCTACTGTAATATCTTTATGCACTCAACATTCTTTTTACTGTGAGTGCATGATAATCACTGATGCTTTTATAAGTAGTCTTCTTTCTTTCAATAAACAAGCAAAACATTTTTTTACACAAAATTTAATTCATAGAAAACTTTCTTACATATACTGACATCTTTATTATTTTGTTCAACCACCTGAGTGAACAATTGTCACTACTGGCAGCATATAAAGACATTTGGCAAAGTGTTGGATTTCACAAAATTAGAAAATGGTATAACACGTAAGTACCAAAACTTTTTACTGCAAATTGTATTGGTAGGATAGTGAGATCTAAAAGATTTCTAATTTTAAAATTTATTTATGACTTAAAGAACTTGTCTGAACATTAAACCTTTTTTCCCATTTTGCTATTTTAATTTCATTTACAACAATCAAAAGAATTAAATTTTGAAAAGAGACAGTAAAAGCAATTAAATAGTATCTGTTCAACAATTATATAATAAAATGTCATGTTAAAAAAATTAGATGAAAACCACCAAGAATGATGATTTGATGGAACTCATCAGTTATAGGGAATATACTGGCAATAGCTTTTATGAGTTGTCACCAACATGAACACTGGTGATATTACACAATACAATAAATGTACAAGAAACAAAATGGTACAAATTAAAAGGGTTTCATCAACTTTACCTGTTTATAATATTACCAACTGGTATAAACCAGAAAATGGCATATTTTCTATTTGTAGCCCTGTTTGGCTTCATGTATAAGCAAGTTAATAGCACAGCAGAAAGAAAATGGCACAATTTCAAACTAACAGCTTTTAACATATTGATGATTGCATTATAAAATCTGACAGGTTCAGATGTTTTCTTTGAATTACTTGCAATTGCACCATTAGAATGCATAGAATAGGATATTACAACATTCTTT
Organism: Trichonephila clavata; assembly: GCA_019973975.1. NCBI lineage: Eukaryota > Metazoa > Arthropoda > Arachnida > Araneae > Nephilidae > Trichonephila > Trichonephila clavata. Next base: position 79,998 of record BMAO01021675.1, on the reverse strand, counting down.
TTAATTTTACATTGATAAATTGTATCAAGTTTTATTCTTTGATATTTCTAAGTTTCATATAATCTGGAATTTCTTGAAATTTAAATCCCTTCTAGCTCCTGAAATTTCATATGCATATAAAATCGAAATGTCACAGTGAAAAGTTCATTTCCAATACTCCACAAGCTTAGGTGTCAGCATTTTATTATGTGCTCTAAAATTATTCTATCTATAAAATACAACAAAGCACTCAAAACACTTATTTTCCACATTTCGTTTGCGTAATTTGTTTGACTGCTATTTCTTCACAAAATATTTTGCATAGCTAACCTACTGGTTTACTTCTAGGAACATATTCTTTTTACTCTGAGCCATAGTGAATCACACAAATTCATTTTGATTTTGAGAATCATGGATTCTGGTACTCCGATCACTTCTGAAGCACAACACTACATTTTGAAAATATATAAAAATTTACTCACTGGTTTTACCCAAGCTTCTACATCAGGAATTTCATTTTCAATTTTAACTTTCTGAAAATTCTGAAGGACATGACTTTCTATTTTTTCTAGATGTGCTTCAAGAGGCAAGTTTCCATAAGTAATAAATCTAGAATAATAAATAATATTTATCACTTTGATTTACTATTTACTTTGTGAATAAATATTTTCAATGTTTTAAAAGAGCATTTTTCTTAGATAAAAGCATCAATAAATCAATAAAAAATTGTTTTCATTTTGAAGAATTCATACAAAGTACTTAAAATATAAAACTGCAAAAAAAAAAACAAAAAAAAATATTAGATAAATTTTTTTTAAAATTAAAATTTAACAATAAAAATCAAATTTTTTTTTTGTTGCAAAACAAGAATTTTAGTGATAAATTTTAGTGATTTTAGTTTAAATGATATAGCACAAAATTAACTAAGATTCTTATTACGTGAAGACTGAAATTAGTAAACCAATTAAGATAATTAATTACTCAGATAGTGGATAACTTAAATTATGATTATTATACAGTAAAAATATATAAAATCATCATCTAAGTAAAAAAGAAAATTTCTATAAAAACGTAATATAGATGAGGAAATTTTAGGCAAAAGTGTTTCCTGCAAAAATTATAGTGTTACACACACAATTACAGATATTTTAAACATATAATCAGACATATGTAAACTTTGTAAATTGATTGTTAATTAACACTGCACTTGAAGCAACATGAGACTTGGTTATTGCCAATGGACCAAATATTTTTGGGCCATGACCTAATGAAAGCATGCAAGATACACACCACTCTTCAAACTTCTACACCACACCAGGAAGTGAACTTTGTACTTCCACAGATTTAACGTGCATCAGTCCCTTAACATAGCAGGTCTTTAATGGCAATGGGACTCAAACTCACAACTTAATAGAAACAATGCCAACCACTAGTTAATAGAAACAATGTCATAGCCACTAACCTCTGTAAATACACAATCTGAGGAATTACAACAACATGTAATCTGTTCAATTGATCTCAGTAAATGAGTTTTATTTCTTTATAAAAACTTTATTTAAGAATACAAAATGAAATCTAGTACAGTCAAAACATAGCAAAATTATATTTTTAATAAGACATAAATCATTATTGTATTTTCCTCTTATTTCTAAACACAGATATCTTTAGAGCAGTTATTTTATTATTGCTAAAAAGAATAATAGAGAAATTCTTTAAACATTAACTACACCATTCAGCATACTTATGGCAATTTTTCATTTTAAATTAAAACATTGGGTTCAAACTTAAACATTCAAAGAAGAGACTACAAAAACATTCGAGATCTTTTTAAATATAAATGTTCCCTTAATTTGATATTGAAGATATCCTCAACAGCAATCAATGAAAGTTTTGCCTTATCCACTTTAAAGTAATATTAAAATACAATAAAAGGGAAAAAAAGCTTACATCTTGATGTAATTAAATCAACTGGTCAGATTGAATCCATCGTAATTTTAATGCAGTTAGTATGAAAAAAGTGCTTCATCATGATGTCTCTACTTTATACATTAATGCCAAATATAATGTTGGAAAATAAATGAACAGAAGTGTTATTGGTAGATATTGCATGTTGGAAAAATATAATTAACCTGCTATTGGAGGGATGATAGAGAGTCGAATGAAAATGCTTCAAGTTTTGCCAAGTGAGATGAGGAATGACAAGGGGGTCTCCTCCACTTTCATATGAGTAAGCATTGCTTGGAAACAGGAAGTTCTGAAGATGTCTTGCATAGTACTGGCCAGGGTCGGACTGAAGAGCAAACACATAAAAGATAAGATGGAACACCATATATCAAAGTAAATGATTCTAGTAAAAAAATTTAGCTGAAAAAAAATACCAATTAATAGAAAAAGAAATGAAGATTTTATACAAAACATTTAACATGGTCTGATATTAGAAAGAATGTTAACCTAAGTTTTCACATCCAAAATTAATTTAATAGAAACATAATTTTAAAAAAATATATAAAATTTTAAGCATTTTATTAAAAAAATGAAGTATATAAATTAAGTTAATATAAGACATTAGAAATCAAAAGGTCTTAATAGAATCTACCACCAATTTATAAAAACAATGAATTGAAAACTGTGATAATGTGTGGGTCCCACATTACAGGGTGTACATTACATCTGTACAGGGTGTCCCAAAAATAGTGCCCAAACTCTGCACACCCAGATTGTTCAGTGGGAGTACTTAAAAAATGTCTAAAGAATTGTACCTGTATGATCTATAGTTTGCGAGTAAAATACAAAAAACAAAGTATGTCAGTGCAAGGGAAAAACACTGTATTGGACAAATTAACAGCAGTACTTGCAAAGGCAGAAGTTCAAAGTGTAGGCTGTGCATATCAGAGCAAGTTTGAGAGCACCATGGAAATAGATGAAAACATGGATTGCAACAATGTGGTGTTCAATAAGTACAAGCAGCATGCAAACGAGCAAATACGTCCATTTGTGTAGGTACTAAGTCTTTCATGGTGGCCATAGAATAGGACCTCCACATCTGATTTAGCAGCTGGGATATGCCACATCCAGCTAATAACGTACAGGAACAACTTGCTGGAATCCCATCATGAACCATCATCATTTTATGTATTTTTCTCATAAATAATGGATCATACATTACAGGATCATAAGTATTTTTTATGTACTCCCAATGAGGAACCTGGCTGTATATTAATGCACAACATATTTGAAAAATAAATATGCAGAAGTCTTGTTGGTAAACATATCACATTTTAAAAAATGTCAACAAAACATTAAAAACAGATATATACATTATTTATAGAATATGTATGCAATCTTTGTACATAATATTCAGAAATTAAATTTTATATATTTAACATATTTTGAAGAAAATTTTATTTTAATTTGCCCACCTTCCAAACTTTTGTAGAGAAATGTTAGCATTTTGCAATTATTACAATTTTCACTGCTTGCATAAAGCCTGTTTATTATTTTTTTTATCATCATTATAAAAGATTAACATCCCTCACATTTCTTTTGTGTCTTCACACAAAAATAAATATCTCAACTTAAGTGGAATTTAATAATTTAGTCACCATTTCTTTGATTATACTTTTATTTTAAGTGTGAAAGGAATTTTTGTAACAACTAAAAATTCTAAGCAAACTTTTCTACATTCAAAAATCGCTTGAGTGAGGAAGAAAATAAAAATGCAAATTTTGAAAATCCTGAAAAAATTTACAAGGAAGAAAGCAATTTAAAGAGACCTATACAGACAAAATTTGAAAAGGGGGTTGAAACAGTACATAAATGTATTTTTGATGAAGAAATAGCTTAAAATGAATAAAAATGACACAAAAAAGTAATCTCTATCCCCCCCCCAAAAGTATCTTTATTTTCTTTAGAATGACATTGAATATTAAAAAGAAGTAAAAAATACCTTACATTAGAAATATTTTTTGAAGTGGATGATATGTATGTATATATATATATATATATATCATCCACTTAAATATATATATATATATATATCAAATAATGGAAGTGTAACTAAAGAAAAAACTTTTAAATTATATTCAAACGGAAAAATAAAATGAAACATTTACAAGATACTACTTACAAAGACTCCTTTCATTTCATTGAAAACAACACCTTTCACAAGAATTGGAGAATTTTTATCATTGACATCTTCATGTTCTAATCTCCAACCTTCTTGCCTTTAAGAATAATTATATTGTCATTTGTTATTATTTATAGTAGTACAATTTAATTTAATTGAGAATTTTGGTGGTATGAATAGTAAAATGTATGATTTGCTATTAATTAAAATATACAGCTCAAATAATTTCCTTTCATGTATTTTAAATAAAAAACTTTAAATACAGAATATAGTTCTTCTACACATTTTTTTCAGTGCTTAAGAATATCCTAAAAGACTTACTAATGTTTATAAATATATATATATATCGAGATATAAAAGCAACAAATATAACCGAAGGGCAAATGAGCAAAAATCATTGCAATTTGTTTCAGAGAAATAACATCCATAAAAAAATATTAGCTGTATCACTTGGAGAAACAGCATAAAATACGTACACATTTTAACAATTTATATATAATTTTTCTTTTTACTCCTTTCAGAGAGATTTGACTGATCTTAAATAATGGGCATACTGAAACAACAGATTTTCCGAATAGGTAGTTTTACCTTCTGGTCAGCATAGATATAGTTTATGAAAGTGGTTAAAAATGTAGAAATATGATTGTAGAGAGATAACTATTGTTTTTATGTGCTGATAGACAATCTCAATTGATTAGAATTTATTTAAGAAAAAGATCAGAAAAGCTTATTTTCATTAAATAATTTACACGAAAATAATAGAAGACAATTGGGTTAAAAGTCTCAGTGATGTCAAAACAAAAATGTAAACCCTTGTATTACTCAAAAAGAAAGATGCCAACTTTAATAATTGCATCCCTATTTATAAACCAGTAAATTTTTCAGCAATTTTGAGCAACAACTTTATAACTATATGTATATGCAAAGACTGTCTGAAAAGTTTCTAAGCTAAATATGATGATGACAGCATGAATCAACCAAAGTAGGAGAATTTTTTTGGATGTCCTTTGATAACTACCAACCAAAATTTCAGCCTTTTGACACAAATTTTTTTGTAGGACAATTATTGTTGAGAGTTGATGTGACTGTCATTAGGTATTTGTTTTTGAAAGGTAGTACACCTACACAGATTATATAGTTAGGCACTGTGTATGGGGATTCTGCATCATTTACTACTGTAAAATTTTGGGCAGCTGAATTTAAACTTTGCCGTGGGTGACAAGCATTCATGTCAGTCAAAAATCAAAACCACAAATGAAAACATTACTGAAATTCCCCAAATGATGCTGAACAATGATCAAGTCAAAGTTAGAGAAGTAGCAAAACTATGAAAAGCAATTATTGCGCATTAGGTGACACATTTGCTCACTGTGAATCTAAGTTGTGTCGAAATGAACATTCGCACTGTTTTGATAAAGTTAAAAATTAGAGATTTTTCAGTAATTAATCACGGTACGTGAAATCTGGATTCATAATTACAGACTAGAAATAAAAAACAGTCAAAACAGATGATTACAAAGAAAAAAGCCTTTTAAAAAATGCAGAACCTGTTCCTTCTGCTAGGAAACTGATGGCAACACTTTTCGTGGATATCTATAGAATTGTTTTAATATGTTACTAAGGAAAGGAAAATTCTTTACTGAAAATCTGAAGATAGAAATTGCAGAAAAAGAGTCATTTTTGCAAAAGGAAAATATTTTGCTTCACCCCTCAGTGATTGTGATGACGAAAATAAGTATTACGATTTGAACTGCTTGATCACCCACCCTACTCGCCAGGCCTGGACCCAAGTGACTTTTTTGTACATTAAGCTGAAAGAATCACTCAGAGAACAAAGATTTTCATCAAATGAGAATTTCATCAAATGAATTTTGTTTATAACTATTTTGCAGAAAAAGATAGCTCGGATGGGACTGATTATTAGATGGAAACAAAGAAAGGAGAAATTAAGAAATGTGAGGAGATTATGTAGAAAGATAAAAAGTAATTTGTAGGAAAAATATCTCTTTTCTTTGTTAGGTTGAAAACTTTTCAGGCAGTCCTCATATTTTTAGAATTCAAACAACCATTTTTACTGAATTATATTAATGGAAACACATCACTCTATTCTTATATTTAATTCTATAATACTACTTTCTTCCAGAAACATTTCAACTTAAAAAGTAATGAATATAAATTACAAGCAAAACTTTAATATTTAAGCAAAGCTACAAAAAAAAAAGGTAATTTACATACTATTTATTGAATGTGTATTGTATATGGAGAGAAATTATTTTTAAATGATACAAAGAAAGCCTAAAAGTGTATTTTGTAAGTACTTCAACCCTGTTTTAAATCTAATGCAGACATAAGAGATGTAGGTACAAAAATCCCTTTTTAGAAGATGGAGGTAGAACTTTTATTTTAAAAAGAAGGTAGATTGGAGTACAAGTTTGGAAACCTATCATTTAACCCTTTCATCTTGATAAGTATACAAATGCACCAATTAAATTTGAAAATATTCATACAAAGAGGTCAAACAACACTTTGAAGAAAGAAAAATCCAAAAGAGCTACGAGAAATTGATCAATGCTGCTTTGAATTGGGAAAAAATTCAGGGAAAAATTTCACACAGATTTATTTATTTAAAAGGGTTCTTTTATCACTTTTACCTATCAGTCACTTTCTTTTTTGATGATTTTTTTCAGGTGCCAAAAAAATGCATATCACTATAGCTACCTATATAAAATACATATATTTATGACTTATTTGAAGAAAGGGCAACAGAATAAAATGAAATTCTCCAACACAGTACAAGATAAACATACAATTCTATTATAATACTATTTTAAACAAAAGCTGACAAATCAAGTAGTAAATATAAATGGTGCACTTTTAATGGTATAGAAAGTCATGAAGGACAATGCAACAACAAAAACATATCAGAATACAAAATTAATCAGGACAAATAAAATGTAATATAAAAATATTAAAGGCAATCATTGAATTAAGAAAAATCATACAGAATAAGTTACATGCAAATCTATACTAATAAAAGAACAAGTTTGTGTGTTATGCGTCTGTAATGAAGCACAGAAACCAAACTCTGTGAAAATTGGTTCATTGAAACTTCAAGTCATGATGGTGTACATTTCCAAGAATTTTTTTTCGAAATTCCCGTTAGATTTCTTAAAATTCAAACTTTAAACATGATGTCTATCTCTGAATGCAAAAATTTATGTTTTGTGTCATTTTATTGAGGATTGTTACACACATTTTAATTATAAATATATTTATTTATAGTGTACTTAATTGTATGCTTATTCTTGTGGCAGAATTACATGTGTTTTTCAAATAAATCAGCATAAAAAATAGTCTTCTAAAGTTTCATTTTCAGTTTGGCAACACAGGTTTGCTTATAGTGCTTTTTCGATGTTTTCATAATCAAATGGATTTTATATTTTTCTATAATTCAAAGTTAAAGTGATTTGATTTATCTCTTACATTAAATTTTTAACTTTCATTAAAGTTAATATTACAATTTCTTTTACAGTATAAGGCTGCTTCACATTTTTTTTTTTTTTTTTTTTTGTGAATAATTGTGGTTTGCAGTAATGCATGTTGATTGCTTAGATGTTATAAATGGGCTAAAATTTCTTAGTTGGTTTAAGACATTTTTACTAAGTATATATAGTGTGTACATTTTTGGAGTTTGTGATACAGATTCATTTAATATGAGCATATTTTATCTGTTTTAAGAAGATCTTTGATTTAAATTGATAGTGAAATTTCTTTTTCAGCTTAAGGTCGTTTTATATTGTTATGTTTGTGATGAATTTATAAACTGCATTCAATTATTTTTTGTACTTTTGTTTATTTTTGTTAATGATTATTTCTTATGTTTCTTTGGTTTGCAATAAGCCATGTTCAATGAGTAATAAAACAACTACCCACCTTGCAAGGTGTAATGCTATTGAAGCTACTATTCTAAGTGTATAGCTTTTTTTAAATATTTTCATTCGGATGATCTCTATCACTCCATCAGATGCTTTATTCAGTTTTAAAAAAAATTTGTGATTCGATCTGGCTCTGCTATGAGCATCAACCAAGCCTAAGGATGCTCTTTTCAAAACTTTAGAGCTGTATCTGATAAATTATTGCTTTCCCCAGGTTGTTGATCTACTTTATGATATTTCAAGAGTCAATAGTACAAAATTTGGTCATGTTAATAATTTGGTTCTTATCAGTCATAAGAAACAGGAATTTGCAGTTCTTTTCCAGGGTTGTCGCCAAGATGAACATTGGTGATATTATCAAGCTACAATAGTTCATGTGCTACAATCCATTTGATGTTTATATCCCAATACAGAGATTTGTTGGCCCAATAGTAAAAGCTTAAGAATTGCATCATTACATGAATGTCAGAAAACTTAAGCAGCACTTCTTTTTACTCCCATTTGTATAGCATATGACCCTTTGGTGAAAAAAAGCTATTGCTATAGCATTTTCTTTCATTGAAAAAAAATATTACTAATTTTCTTCCTTCCTTAGCAAATTCCATCTTTTCATCATTGTAGCAAAATAGTAGAAAATTCTAACTAAAAGTATCACAGAAAGAAAATGATACTGAATTCAAACAGATTGCCAATATTGTGCATTTAATGACCCTTATTTATAACACTAGTAGTATCAACAAAAATCAAGTGGGTTTTTTGACATGCTCCCACATTTAGCTTTGGGGCTCCCATAACCCATCTGTTTTAAATGTAAGAACAGTTAACATCGTTTTTCAAGAAGCTCTTTGCTGAAACTATTTATGATGAAATTCCTCTCAAATTGATTTTCCCTTATTTTACTTTAAATTTCAGTGGTGATGTGATTTTCCATCACATAGAATCATGATTTAACTTCTGACAATTTCTTCATATAGTTTTTAGGAGATCATATACATGTTTTATATGTATCATACTATCCATATATGATATATTATTGTTCTAGATATTTATCATTGTATTTACTTGTTTGTTTGTTCTTTTTAACAAAATTACAATTATTTTAATTGAAATTTGCATAAATAAGCATTGTTTAAAATATAAATATTTTTACAATGTGGTTTGTGTTTTTTTTTAAGTACTGTTGTTGACAATAATTTATTTCATCCCTCCTTATTAAATACTGTGTAGTTATAATTAAAGTTATACTATTCAGAGGCCTGTAGAACATGTTCTGTTTATCAGATTTTGATGAAGCTTGCTATATGGACCATGGGGAAAAGATTTCTGCAATAAAAATAGTACAAATTTGGACCACCAGGTGGCTTTTATCAATTATTCCTTAAGGAAAACCTCTTTATAAACTTGCAGTCATAGCCAGAGAATCATTCAGCATGCATTTGTCATCGTTAATTATGCACTTACAAAAAGAAGATTGAGCTTTACTGGTAAAACTATTTTGTCAGAATGGCAGCAACCACTTAGCTGCTCTGCCTGAATATCATTGTTTAAAGGATCTTCAAAAATACCCCATATCAAGGATTGATTTGAGGAAGATGATCATGAAATTTGAAAAGACTGGAGACTTGGGTGTGATGCTTGGAAGAGGATGAAAACCAGTTGGGACTGAAAGTACCCAAGAAGTTGCTACTGTTGTGGTTGAAAAGGCCTCCAGTTCCATGTATTCTTCAGCAAGAGGTTGATCAGTGTCATGTGAGTTGGAGATTCTGTGGTCGACAGTACGAAAAATTCTGCAATACACTTTAAAATGTTATCCGTATAAGATCCACGTGATGCAAACGTTGAAACCTCAAGATCACAAATTACACATGATCATTTCCAACTCGTGTGACACTGATCAACCACTTGCTGAAGAGTAGATGGAACTGGAGGTTCTTTCAATCACAGCAGTAGTGACTTCTTGGGCACTTTCAGCCCCAACTGATTTCCATCCTCTTCCAAGCAGCATACCCAAGTCTCCAGTCTTTTCAAATTTCATGATCATCTTCCTCAAATCAATCCTTGATATGGGGCCTTTTTGAAGATCCTTTAAACAATGATATTCAGGCAGAGCAGCTAAGTGGTTGCTACTGTTCTGATAACATAGTTTTACCAGTAAAGCTCAATCTTCTTTTTGTAAGGGCATGATTAACGATGACAAATGCACGCTGAATGATTCTCTGGCTTTGACTGCAAGTTTATGTAGAGGTTTTCCTTAAGGAATAATTGATAAAAGCTACCTGGTGGTCAAAATTTGTACTATTTTTAACTGCAGAAATCTTTTTCCCATGATCCATATAGCCTATATTCCAAGCTTCATCAAAATATGACAAGAAGAACAGGTTTTATAGGTCTCTGAATAGTGTAATTTTAATTATAACCACCCGGTATTATGCTTGCTATAATAGCTGAGTTTTATTTTTGTAAAATTTAACCTGTGTACGAAGAATGGGTACCTAAGCAAAGTATTGAATATAATGATTTAAATTTTATTATTTGCAAAATGCAAGCTAGAGTATTCATTTATGTTAATATAAATGCTTTCATAATCATTAAAAATACATAAACATTTTTCAGATTCTTGTAAATACACTCCAAGAAAATAAATTAGAAAGAAAAGAGCACATTTAAAACTGTTATTTATCCTCTCACTTCTTGATAAAAATGACTTTTTGTAAGAAAGACCTTACTTTATGTCAATTCATCTAATATTTTCAACAAACCTGAAATCTTTTTCAAGTAACAATGGGAAAAATGTAGCATCCAGGTAAACTGAGAGGAGATTTTGAAAATCCTTGAAATTTTGAGTAGAAAAAGCATATATAGTGACGTCAGAACCTACAGAAAGTCAACAAAGGTAGATTACTCGGATATTGCACAAAAGCACAATTAATCAATATCATATTCATACAAATACAATATCTCAATAATGAAAGGAAAATTATACTTCATTGCTTTTCAATATTTATTTCCATCATTTGAAAGGGTATGTTTTTAAATAAGAAATGCATAAAACATCAGTGAAAGTTTGAACTTGATTGAATGGTTTATTAATGTCATACTATGATGTGAACACAAGGGCTATTAGCCATTATCCTTGTAGTGCATTTAGAAGAGTAAATAATAGAAAATAGTGGCAATAATAGTTTGACTACATCTTTGAGCATTGGAATAGATTTAAAATAGCTATTTATAATAACATTAAAAAATGAACAAGCATAATCATACATCCTGAGAGCATCCCAAAATTTGATTAAATAATAAATCCAAGGTTTCTCAAAAACCTTCCATCATAGTTGAAACTATTTTCCTAACACATTTTTTGTCCTTTAATTGATATATTAATGTTGCACTTTGAAGCAATGAAAGTTACTGTTAATGGGCTTCATAGTTTTGAATCATCTAGCAACAACAACATCCAGTGGCATAATGTACACTCCCCCATTCAAGGGGGGGGGGGGTTCTAGGGGCCCCAAAGCCTGACTGACACCTAGTACGTATCCTTTGTAAAATCAGGCTTGGGGTCCAAAAACTTTACTTTGCAAAGGAGCCCTAATATTCTCCATTATGCCACTGATGACATTCCAGGTAACAACCCAAGCTTCCCTACAATGCCAGCATGAGAACTTTGAGCCTCAACAAATTTAACTTACATCAGCCTTGCTACATGATGGATCTTTAGTGGCAAAAGAGCTTACAATTTGACAAGAACAACACTGCTTACCATAATGATCGCTCTCCAATCAAAGCTTTTTTTTATGTCAAACAGATTTTATTTCTCTTTCACAGTTAAATATTATAGAAGCTGCATTAAATAAAATAATTAATGATTTTCAGAAGTTGAACTGTTTACAGTCCTCTCTGAAAAATAATATTATAGATGTTATACTAAATGCCTTTGGTGAAAAGGAATGGTTAGGACATTTTGGTTATTTCATTTTGTAGCACTTCACATACCTCTTTCAAATAATATTTGCATTTCTCAATAATGTATGTGCAGTACAGTTTGATAATTAACAGTATATTATAAAAAACTTTTTTGAATCTAATAAATACAAAAATAAGTCCCAAATAAAAAAATTTAATATGTAATTTTTTATCAAATGGTTTTAGTTTTTATTAAATAGCATTTGATTAGAAATTAATCAAATTAATATTAAAAAAAAGGATCTGAAAAAATTTAGAATGGGCAAGTAAATGAGAATACTTTTAAGAGCAGCGCTGATATTCACAATAACTGAGTGCATAAAAAAGTACAGACTATATAAAAATAATAAACATTCATGGCAAGATTAAAAAAATTGAGAAAATTCAGCAATCTATCTCTCTGCTTTTGTATCTATATATAAAAACAGAAAATACTTAAAAGTAACTAAAATAACAAATCTAAATAAGCTGCTTTTAAATACAGTTGCAGTGAAAGGGAAATAATATAAAAGGATTTGAGAGATTAATAAGGTATTTTATTGTAATGGTTTTAATTATATTGCATTGTGAAGCAACACAAAGGCGCTATTGGCAACAGTCCTCATAATTTTGAACCACTGTGGAATACAAGGATGACACCTGAGGTGGCACCCTCCTCGCCAAACTTCTACACCAATGGGAGGACTGATCCTTGACAGATTTAGTATCCATCAGCCCCTCTATATGGTAGGCATATTAGTGTGGTGATAAGATCCATTATACTTAAATGTGAAGGATTATTTGCCACATCTCACTGCATAATTCAGTATGATGATGCAAATAGATTCAGAAAACAATTTTACTTTAAATAAACAAAAACTAATTACATTGGCCTTTAATTCAACATTATGTTACTGAAAACTTCAAAGATTTATTAAATTATTTTGAAGATATTTGAATAGGAAGGCTATGCCAGAGTATATTAGATGAAAAGTACTGAAATATCCACATAAAATAAGGAATTAAGACAGTAAAAGGAAGGTTTGTCAAAAGCAATAACAGTAACAAGGAGGCATAACTGTTTTTACAGCCTTGATGGATTTAATTATCCAAATATTTGGAAATTTATACAAGCTTTTAAGAAGGAAACCAGACAAAAAGAAAAAAAATTACACTAGTGACTCCTTGATCACTTATAATAAAAAAGAGAGAAGGAAATTCACAAGATAGAAAATCAAATTAAAAAAGTACTGCTGAACATTGAAAATTCTCATAGGCTAAGTTTCCTCATCAAACACAGTAAGCTAGGCTGTTCCAGTGGCTTATATAACATTAAAAAACTGAAATTTCATTCTTTGTATAAAATAAATTGCTTAAAATACATTTCCAATCTAGATGCTACAAAAATTGCCCATTAGTATATTTTATTACACTGTGCTGTCCTGTCCTTGTCCATATGCCATAAAAAATACTTTTTACACACTAATGTATATAAATCATGTTCCAATCACATAGACTGTGCACAAATATCTCCTTTTATTATTAACTTTACTTTGATAGATGAATTTAATTTTACTTTATAAAATTATATAGAGAAATTAAGTTCAACACCTAATTAAAGTATTAACATCATATCATGGAATATTAAATCAAGCTTATACAGCATGTATACTTTTACAAACAATGCACAAAAGATATCCATAGGGCTAAGAATCCCTCTTCAAAGAGAATTCTGTACATGCTATTGCTGTAGAACTTTTTTGATGCAATATTTTATAGTTGGTTCTGGAAAGTAGTTACAATTTTTATAAATGTCTATGAGATAAAATGTTGCATATAAACAATGCTTTAACAAAGATTTCACAAATACCAAAACAGAAAAAAAATATACACAATGGAAAATATTGCACTTTTAGATACAACACTCAGCAACATCAATCTTAAAGATGTATCATTGCACCCATATAATTACAAAGAATAATTTCAGACAGATCAAAACTTTACCAGTGAATGCGTTCATAAATGTAGAAAGAGATCGATTCAACATATTGAAGAATGGATCTCGGCATGGAAAGTTCTGGGACCCACATAATGACAGATGCTCCAGAATATGAGGAATACCAGAGTTATCAGGAGGTGGTGTGCGAAAACCAACTCTGCAAATAAGATTGGTTTTATTGTATCTCTAAAAGGTTGCATAAAAATCACACATAAATATAAATAAAAAAAGGAAAATGAATTTGTAAATGTAACAATATAATTCATTATAATAATAAATTAATGGAGACTTAGCACAATGTTTTACTTTCACAAAAGTAAATGTTATACTATTACAGAAAATTACATACTCATAAATATTTAGGTTTTATCCTAATCTGAGATCCAGTATAATGCATTTGTTTTGTTTACTTGCCCCTATTCCACTTTCCCAAATGCTAGGGATGAAGGAAGTGAAGACAGTCAAATATATTTTCACATTTAAATTGTAATATAAAACTTTGAAAATGATTTACGTACAGTAAAAAAAAGGATATTCAAAATCAGCAAGTAACTTTAATTGAAGTATATAAAATTGGTAACTTTAATTGAAGATATATAAAATTGATATCAACCTTAATGGTAAAATGGAAAGTACACATGATTTAATAAATTAACACTAATAATTAAATTCTAAAAATAAATTTTCATAATGGGATTCGATTTTTTTTTTTTTTTTTTTTGTATAGCTAGACAAAGAGTAGTCTAGATAGCATATGTTCCAAATTTCATTCAAATTCAATCCTTAATTCTAGAGGTATTCAGAAAAAACTGCAAAAAAAGTCATATACCAGATTATTTTTTTGTAAAAAATTCATAAATTTTTTCCTGTTTTTAAACACTGTAAGGGACATATAAGATTTATAAATTAACATATGGTTCTTTAAAAATCTGCAATTTACAATCATAAGTTCAACCTTGAACATTTTTTTAACTATTGTAGGAAATTGTATTAAACTTTGATAAAGGTTTTATACACTGGTGTCCAAAAGTTAAGCATAAATGATAATTATGTGAATAAAGAAGGAACTGTAAATCAGAACAGTGGGAAACGTGATATGCGAGTCTAAAATGGTTATAAAATGAGGAAGCAAATCAAAAGAATGATAATAATTAATTTTATTATCCAAAGTAGCAGTTTGAAAGAAAACTGAGCATAGCAAGGATTCACACTTTAAAGAAAAAATGAATGAAAACATTAAATAAAATACTGATGCTGCAGTTTAATAAGGCGTGTGATCACCTCTGACAGCCAGGCACGCTGCACAGCAATTTATCATACTTGCTATGAGATGATGAATGAGTTGTGGGCTCAAACGGTTCCAATCTTCTTGGAGAACTCTCTTCAGTTCTGCAACGGAGCTTGGTGGGTGCAAAAGGGCTGCAATTTGTCTCCCGAGCATATCCCATACATGATCGATAGGATTTAAATCAGGGGAGTTCGCAGGCCACAACATGCACTGGATGTTTTCCATTTCAAGGGTCATCAATCAGCAACACTCAGTGACATGGCAAATTATCATCCTAGAAAATGAAGTCAGGACCGACAGCAAATCGAAACAAGCGAACATATGGCTCAAGAACTTCGTCTCTGTATCTTTGAGCAATCACAGACTCCGTGTCAAAGAAATGGAGGTCTGTGCGGCCGTCCATCATAATGCCTGCCCATACCATTACTCCCCTTGATGGAAAATGATGTCTTTCCATTATATTGCTTGGTTCAAAACGTGTTCCACATTCTCTCCATATCGTTACCCATTGAGAATCACTACTCAGACTAAACCGGGACACGTCACTGAACATCACATTGGCCCACTCTCCAATGTTAATGTTTCAAACTCCAGTTCAAACGAGCGCGTTTATGCGCAGACGTGAGGGGAATGCAAACTGCTGGTCTTCTGGCATACCGGCCAGCATGATTGAGTCTCCTGTAAACAGTTTGTCTTGAAATTCGTATTCCTGTGGCAACTGTGAGCGCCGAACCCAGCGCTCTGGCATTACTGCCCCTCTGATGTCGCGCTATTATTACCAGATATCGGTCTTGGAGAGGGGTTGTGACTCTTGGTCGACCTGATACTGGTTGTCAAGTAACATCTCCCATTCTTTGAAACCTCTGCCACAGTCTTGAGATCACAGACGGGTCCACATTCAGAATCTGAGACACTTTGGTTTGTGATCGTGAGGATTCCAGCATTCCAACGATTCTTCCTTTTGTAAACATGTCCAATTGGCGTCTTTGTGCCATCAATCACCTTGTTTCGCACAGCAGTTGCACGAAACTTGTCTGAAATGCCTATGCTGCATGAATCGGTTTCTCCGCGTTCCGACATGCCTCGCTATTTCAAGCAGGACGTAGTCGACTGAAAAGTTTTGCATAAACCCAATGTTTCTTCATCCAATTAATATCTGCAAGAAATTTGGAATAATTTTACAAATATTTACTCCATGTTTTTCGCATTTTACGGTTTACGCTTAACTTTTGAACACCAGTGTTTCTTGACGTATTTACTCAAATCTAAGCTGCATTTTTTTTTCGTGTTAATGCCACTGAAAATCGGGTGTAACTTAAAATTGAAGGAAAAAAATTCCCTGGATGGGGCAATTAAAGCAATTATAGGTCCATACATATATTTAAAAACTTATAATACAAGTAAAATAATTTAGTCACTTTTTATTGGTTCTTACTTTAATTTTATTTTAATTTTGCAAAATTGGATATCGATAAATAAATTAACACTATCTTTCAATTTTTACAAAAACTTGTTAAGAATTTGGGGTGCAGCTTAGATTCGAATAAATACAGTATTTATATAAGACTCCCTCCACAGAAATCCAAATATAAAATAATTTTGGTATAGTATAAGTTGTTTCCTTTATTTGTATTTAATAAATATATTTTTGTAACTGTATATTTAACAAATATTTCTTCAAAAAAAATTAAATTTCAATAATATTTTAAACAAAAAAAAATTAATCATTTGTGCAAATTATTTTTAAAAAGTCCAGCAGATAATTTCTTATCAGCAAATGTTTGAGACAATTAACATTCAAGGACTTATATCTTGAGTTCCCATAACTTTCAAACATTTATACAAAACAGGAGGCTTAGGTTAATTTTAAGATGAGAAATCAGATTGTACAAAAACTTCCATAGGCAATAAGAAAATTTAATTTTAATCCATTAATAAATTCCCTTTAATAAAAATAATTTAATTCTCTCTAATCAAACCATTAAGAAAGATATTAATTTTTATCCAGAATAGAAGTTAAGGATATTCTATTTTTTCAAAACTATACAAATACATCTACATTGTCTCATTATGAATACAACTATACAAACACATTACTTGCAGGCAATCCTTTAATATAGTGGTCTTCAAACTTTTTTGACTCACAGAACCCTTAGAATTCTAACGTGTTTTCAGGGAACTCCTTTTCAGGCACACCCACACTCAGAAAAATATTTTTTAAATTAATATTTAAAGTAAATCAACAGATTACAGGTACAGTAAAATCTGTTATTGTGTGGTCTCTTTTTATGTGATTTTATTTTTGTGCAACTTTTTTTATGCAATATATGAAGTTCAACGGCGTTGGCACCACTGTAATGTTTTCTATCTGCGCACATATATACACTTCAAGATGCTCTGTTCATTTGTTAATAACAGTCTCCCAACAATGTAAATTCACCTGCTTTCACTCAATGTACTAGCAGCATGCGCTTCGTATTCCAAGTTTTATCCACAGCTCATATGATTAAGGGCTCATTTTGTACTTTACAGATGGATAAGAAGAACCAGATTCTGTGACAGACTATAAAATATATGCAGGGATGCAGCTTTCCAACAAATTAGAAAAGCAGTTTCTTAATATAGGTACTAATTCCAAAAGAAGTTTGAAATTCTAAAAAGAGCTTTGATCGTGCATATCTAATTGTTGTGACGTTTACAAGCAACTGACCAACAACTGTCGTCACAAAAATTTATCATTGACTTTATGATGCCAAAAAATGAAATTGTATTTTCAAATGGTGAAAGCAACTTTGAACCAATTCATCACAAGAAGATTTGCATTTTGAATTATGACAAGTAGCAGTGAATTATATATGTGCATTTTGAAAACTTCTCTATTACAATGAGAAATTAAATTTTTAAAAAATGTTTCCATTTGTAAGTTAATTATTTATTTTGTTTGGAGGCACTCTCTCATGTATTTCATAAATAATTGACATATTTTCTATAAATGCGACATTTTTATGTGGTCCCTCTTGAGCCGCATAAAAAAAATTTTCCGTGGTGTGACAACAAATTTGTTTGTCAATTTTGTAAGTGTTTAAATTTTATGCAATTTCTTTTATGTGATCCCTATATATCACACAAAAACAGGTTTTACTGTACTTTACGTAGACAATCTTAAAATAATGTTGTATTTATTATTAAAAATTTTTAATGTAATCTTTAATATAATTTACTCACATTAATATTATGAAATTGCGATTTTAGTGTTACCTAACCATGTCCTATGTTGTCTATTGAAATAATCTGCAATCACATTTCATTTGTTTTTATATTTTGTTTTTATAACCATTCAAGTTGGGAGAAATATTTTTCACTTAAATACATTGCTCTGAATGACTTTAAAACATTTATAGCTCTGTGAGAAACTGTGTGTATTTTGCATGAATTGGCAACCTAAAATTTAACAGCTGTTCTTGCTTAAATTAAAATTTTAATGTTGAATCTATTGATAAGTCGATAAGTAGTTCCCTTACCTTCATTACACGTGTTTTTGCTTCACAAATGAAAAAAAGGTATATGCATTTTCCATTCTAAAACAATTTATTGTACAAAACATTGTACTTATGAATATAAAATTATTTCATGGAACCCGGGATAGTAAACAATAGAATCTAACAGCTAGTACACATAGAGAAAAAAATGTTTTAGTATACACTATTTTAAAACTTTATTTTGCAATACTTTTTTAACTTTTATTATAGTATAATAAAAGAGAGATCTTTTATTCTATAATAAAATTTAAAATATTACAGGTAAAAAAGTATTATACGTACTAAAATTTAAAAAAGTATTACAAAATAAAGTTTTATTATGTCAATAAAATTTTCAGTTTTAATGACTGAGTGAGCTTTAGATACATGAGGAGGGTGGAACTTGGCACCTTCTGATTTGTAAGCATGTAACATACCACTATAACAAAATGATCACTTTAGTCTGGAGGCTGTTACTGGCTTATATAGGAATTGCTACATAGGAGGCTAAAAATTTTTAAAATGGCCATTTTGATGTGAGAAATGAAAAATGTGGAAGATTACTGAAATAGTTTGAAAACAGTGCATTGAAAGCATTGTTAAATGAGGAGGATGTTTAAATGAAACAACTTCATGGATCAATTAAGGATGACACAAGAAGTCACCTAGATATGTTTGAAAATCATGGAAAAGAACCAGAAAATGGGTCCTGCATGAACTGAACTGAAAATACTGATTGCCAAGTACAAATAAAGGTCTCCATTGAATTATGACTGGAAATGAAAAGTGGATATATTTCAAGAATCCAAAGCATAAAAGATCAAGGGTAACTTCAGGGGAATCATTGACAGGAACTGCAAGGTCTTGGACAGAAAACAATGCTTTGTGTTAGGTAGGATGAAAAAGGCATGATCAATTATCAGATGCTAAAACCTCATGAAACCGTTAATGCTGACCAACAACAAATGATCGATCTGAATAAAAATGACCAGAATATCAGAAAGTGATTTTGCTTCATGATGCTACATTATCACACACAGCAAAACTGGTCAAGAAAATAATTGAGGCATTAAGTTGAGAATACTTTCAATTATAATTTACTTATCATAATTACTTAATTATTTAGCTCTAATTACCATTTATTCGCATCAATGGGACATGCAGTTGCTGAGCAGAATATCTTACGAAAAGGACTCGATGACTGGTTTACCTCAAGAGAAGACCAATATTTTGGTGGGCATCCACTAACTGTCAGAGGAATGGGGAAAATGCTAGCAATGGGCAATAATTTTAATAAAATTTTGTTTTAATTTTTATTCAATAAGCATATGCTTTCTATACAAAAATTCCAGTGTCACTTTTACATAACCAGTATCTAGTTAAAATATAGATTTATTTAAATACATAAATTTTTCTAGTCAATTTAATATAAAGCAAAATCTATCTGAATGACATCTAAAGAAAATTTTTGAAATTAATTTGTTCACTCACGCAAACAAATTATTTGAGTCTGCACATGCAAGATGCAGATGCTCTGTTCCTGTAGTTTTGTGTTCTAACAAAATGGCAGTCAAGTTTAATTCAGAGATTTTTTCAACCTAAAACAGAAAAATAAAAATTACTACATAAAATTAATTTTAAGTAAAAAAAATTAAATTTTAATAAATTGATTCCATTTACTATGATAAATACTGAAACAAAATGCACAAAAATCCAAATTTCCCATTCCCATATTTTGATTTGTATTTTATATTTTAATGTTTTTTTAATTAAAAAAACAAAACAGTTACTATACAAAAAAGGAATACAACTCAGAATAGGATTCAATTACAATTATTTTACAAAATCTGACACAAATTTTCTGTTTTCTGAAAAACTAGTTATTTAAAAACAATAGTTTAGGATTCTATTACCATGCTTAAATATTGAAATATTTGATAAAATAAAATACATTATTATAATTAGTTTTAGTTCTAAAAATATTAACATATAAAAAATATCAATCTTTCATTTATATTTCAAATACTATATAATTAGTCCCTTACTTAGCATGTTTCCATGTTAAAATACTCTATTTAAGAATGATTATAATACCTGTTTGATAGAGTAATTCAGTAGTGTATTGTCAACTTTATAATTAATTTTTTGATCAACAGCAGTACTAGAGTAACTTTGTTTCTTCAGCCAAGAGGTTCTAACAAAAATAAATACAAAAACTTTTAAAAGTAGGTAAAATCATAATAGATATAAAGTTTCATAAAATTGTTAAAAAAGAAAAAAAGTCATTTTAATTGGTATATTAATAAAATATCTAAGGGTACTTACGTATTCGGAGTACCCAACTTGGCGAGTTATTAATAGAGTTGGCGATTGTTGCGATAATACGTAAGTACCCATCTAAGATGTGTTCCTCATTCAGAAATATATATTTAATTCTAACTGAGACAAAAGATTTTTTTTTTCTTTCAGAAACTAGTACTAAACATTTATTTCCAAAATCAATATTATTTCTTAGAAATTCCTTTCTTGTAATCTTCTATTGCTGTGGCTGCTGATGGTGATAGATTACCATTTTTAAAGAAATGATATAACACCTCATTCAACATTAAGAGAGAGAGAAAAATATCATTTCTAAAAAACCAACTTTTTGGATACTTGCGTATTATCGCAATCTGTTGGCAACATTATGAGAAATGAAGTATGTGATTGCCAATTCAGCGCATACGACACATGCAAAATTGGGGTTACCAGTTTGGTGAGTTATCTTGAACATTGGCTATTGTTGTGATAATACATAAGTACCCTTATTTGGGTTCACTCCTAGGAGAGCCCACACCCTTCATGAATTATTTTGGTTGGGGATAATTGTGCTATCTTGGTAACCCTACTTTGATACACTAGATATGTTAAACCTAACTATTTGTGGAATTTTGTCAGCGAGCATTTCGAATTTAGACATTTTGTTGTTGGGCGCCGAGCTGGAAGTATGGCTGAGTGTGGGAGTGAATATATGTTAGATTTTTTTACTTTGTTGAATGTGAAAGGTAAGAAAGAATTGATTAAATGGTGTATGAAGGAAGGATTGATTGTTTCGAATTATGAATGTCCTATATGTAATGAGTAAATGGGATTATATGAACGAAAGAGTGTTGCTTTGGATGGATTCGAATGGAGATGCCGAAATAAAGGTACAAATGCAAATGATGTTTGAAGATGTAAAAGAAAGAATTCGTGGTTTTCTAACAGTAAGTTATGTATGATATTTTGCATGTAACTAAAATGTAGTTTGGAAGATGCATGAATGATTATGTTCGACCATTACCTCACAGAATATATATGGCAGCACTCCCACAATCATTCGCTTAGTGATAAAACCTTCAAGGCTTTTTTAAAATCTGCTGTCATGCTGTACATTCCACTCGGAAGAGATCAGCAGTAAGAAATTAAGTGGTTTTAATATTTTTTAACTTAAATATATTAAATTTCTGTATTGTTTAAATATATTTTCATTACACATCCACTGTGTCCAGCTATATTCATTTGCAGCCATTGTCGGGTTCACTTGGTGCCATCTAATTCTGGCATTGCACTTTTTTCGGTTTGTCGCCAAGAGTGTGGGCTCTCCAAGGATTTTACCGCAATTTGCTGTTAATGTTGTTTTCGTTCAATCTTTTCCATATAAAATTAAAATTGAATCTCAAATGAAGCAATTGAGTTTTAATTGTACTCAAGAAACTTGGAAACTCAAAAGGAATGAAATCCTAAATTAGAATTTACAATAACAAAAAAAATTTACATAACCTACAGATTTAAGCAAATTTGAAATAAATATTAATAGTTCAAATGAAACCCACAATATTTACCACATAATTCAATACATACAAGTCTTATTTAAGATACCTAACAGAATAAATATGGTTAAAATGTAGTATAGGGGGTGGGGGCCCTTGGCGATGTCAATTTCTTTTGACAACCAAAATTGTTCGCCAAGCTACTTCTCTTAGCGATAGGTAATCGGCAGCCATAATGAATTCGCTATCTCACCATTATATCTTTTTAAAAATCGCCAAATCCAAAGCCCCCCCCCCCCCCATTCTACACTTGAGCCAAAAATTGTATTTCCGAAAATTTTTATATATTTTAAGAAAATATAATGAAAATTATTTGTATTTATTGGCTCAAGTGTAGAATGAGGGGGGGGGGGCTTTTGGATTTGGCGATTTTTAAAAAGATATCATGGTGGGATATAGCGAATTCATTATCGCTAAGAGAAGTAGCTTAGCGATCAATTTTGGTTGTCAAAAGAAATTGACATCGCCAAGGGCCCCCACCCCCTATACTACACTTGTCGAATCGGCCACTGGTCCGCCAAATTTTGAAAAATCGCTAATTTGGCGCGTTTTTGCGTTTTGGAAAAGTAACCCTACCACACCGAACCGACTTACCCCTCATTGATACAAAAATAAAAAGGGTTACCAGATTTGGCGGGAAAACCCTTGGCGAGATAAGTGGCCGATTCGACAATTCCACCCTACACTTTAAACATATAAACTTTTTCATAGAATTGTTTCCGAACATAGTGGGAGATCGTTATCTGAATATCAATTCATTGAAACTTGATCAATTAATATTTCTTACCTTCGTAAAACTGTCGCGAAATTTCTTCGTAAAGCAAAACCAATTGTCATTGTTAAAGATAGAAAGAACTAATGTCATTTGTTTATAATCACCTTTTTAAAACATGTGCATGATGTAATAAAACGTTTGACTTGCTGCCAAATGATTACAAATAAATTTTAGCAGTTAAGGAAAAATTAATATAGCAATTAGCAATTCATATAGCATATCAGCAATTTCACAAACTTATAAAGAAATAAAATACTTTCCAAAGTACAGTAAAATAAATATTCAGAAAATAATTGTTTGATCTAGTTTCAGAATTGAATTCCAAAAGAGATAAAATAAAACAGAATTTACAAAAACAAAACAAAAAAACCTCTGTAAAAATATTTGAAAAAGTTTTGATATTTAATCAAATTTTTCCCTTAGCATTTTAATTTTTTTTGGAGTCTTAAACCTTAATATTAAATTCATTTTTAAAATGTTGAATGGCCACCATTTTCTAAATATGTTTGTACTCCAGTGATTAGAGCTAGTTGTGTATCCATTACGAAAGTGTTCAGATACAACTTGATCAGAGTATTGGGATTTTTTTTTATTGTATGTTATAATTTCTAAACTAAAACTTTTACAATTGAATCAGTATTTGAAGATATATCACAAAAACTTGAAAATAGCGCAACCACTGTATAAAATGTCGGCGCACGAACAAATGCGTGCGATGTTGGATCAGTTGATGGGTACCGGACGAGATGGTAATTTTTTTCCCCTTTAGTCTTATTCCTTAATTTAGTTTATTTTATTGCATTTCTGATTAAAAGCAGACTTTTAAATTATGATTAGATGTGTATTAATGTATAAGTGTTCCGATGCTGTAGTTGTCAATATTGTTGATTGTTTATAAAATTGTTCGAGTTAAAGATATATTTGCGTTTCTTTTATTCTAATTATAGCAAGGCAAATGTAGGTTATTTGTTATAGTACTTTTAAAAATCTTGCGCCTTATCAAATTGTGCAGTTTGCAAATTTGTTGCAATTTTATGTAATGTAAGGTTTCAAGAATTGTGAAGTCGTATGTAAATGGAAACATCTGTGGACTGTCTTTGTCTAGCATTCAATATTGGAAATGATTTTCGTCAATTACTATACAGTTTTTTAAGGAAATAAAAATAATTTTAAAAAAATGAATATTTATTGCTGGAGGAAATACCATATATGATATTGGTGGATGTGTTAAATGTGTATATTTAATGGTATAACATACACCCCCACATTGCAGGGGGGGGGGGCAAAAGCTTGACTGATGCCTAGTATGCAAACTTTTTGAGATGACTGATGCCTACTATTCAATCCTTTATGAGATCTGGCTTGGGGCCAAAAAGAGAGGGGCCTTAATATTCTTTGGTTGCGCCACTGTGTATATTTTCATTATCAACCATTGCTGTAATAATTTTACAATTTGTTGTTTTAAAAAAAAAGTTTTAAGTATTAATTTATTAATAATTCATTTCTTATTTTAAATGTTTGTGTTGGATATTTCAAACTCTTGTCATAATTTAAATTTGTAATATCTATAACATTTGTCTTGAATTAATAAAGATATAAATCAATAATGTTGAGATGCTTAACAATTTTAAGTTTGTTAATGTCTTAACTGCTGATTAAAAATTACGTGATTTGCTCCCCAGTCCCACTGTTTTTCATAAATGCATGTGGTATTTTTGGCGGGAAAGAAAAGGCATAAATATGCAAATTTTTTCTCTGAAACAAGTAAGTCTTTTGAAAACACTGTCAAGGTCATTTTATTACATTCCAAAGCCTTTTGAATAGTTTTACTGATACAGCGCAAAAAAAAATCGCATTTCAGAAGGGCTTACGTATCTGTCTGGGTCACATAACTCCAGTTTATGTTAGACAGGTTAAATTTGAAATGAAATTTAAGTGAATTGGAAAAAGAACTTATAACAATTTAAATTATTTTTACTTATTTTTTTATTATGAATTAGATTTTGGGAAATATTCAGATATAGTTGGATCCGAGCAGAGCCCACACACTTGGTGCAAATTATTTTGGTAGGCGATAATTGTGCCATCTTGGTTACCTTACTTTGATACACTAGATTTGGTAAACTTAACTATTTCTGGAATTTTCGCATGTTGCCATGTTGTCGGCGGGCTTTGTGAATTGTGTCATTGGGCATCAGGCTGTTTGTCAGATGAGAGTTTTAAACATTTAGAGGTCACTCATAGAGTATGTTTTAAGGATCATGATACTGGTGCTCACAAATTCTATTGAGGGTCTATTCATGGTAGGCAATGAAACGTTTTCCTTTAAACCATACCAGCCATGACGAAGGTATGTTCGACCATTACCTCACAGAATGTGTATGGTGACACTCCCACGGTCATTCGCTTAGCTGTGAGGCCTTCAAGGTTTTTTTAAAAATCTGCTGTTGCACTGTACCCTTGACAAAAACAAGACAGGAAAGCGTGGTTTTTTAAGTGGCATCAAGAGACGAAAAATGTGTTTTCTAAAATGGACAGCAAAGGAAACATCAAAACAAAAATAAGAAATTCAATGCAAATTCTTTCCACAAATTTCAGACATCCACACCAAGATTCTATCAATCCTTCATTCATACAAAAAACAATTATTACTTTCTTACCTTTTATTCAGAAGAAAATCTATTCCGTCCTTCATGTTTTTACGAAGAAAATATGGTTTCTAAAACAGATTCTACCAGAAAAACTGAAAGATCATTGCTTCTAAAATGCAACAGGGAGGGAAAAAATCCAATATGAATGCCTTAAGCTGATCAACTAATGACCTCCATTTCTCTTCAAACACAAATTATTTTCATATTTCGGGCATTCCATACCGAAATATTTTCAATTGTTGACTCATTCACAAAGCAACCATTTCTTTGAACTCTTTAATTCAAAAGAAAAAATATCCATTTGTCAAGCTTCAAAATAGAAAATGTGTTTTCCAAATTGGCTTCACGAAGAAAACAGAAAAACCGTTGCTTCTAGGATGCAATAACGAGTAAAAACATCATCCAAATTGAATTCATCATTGCATCTCCCTTTCCCTCTAGCATTCTTTCAGCAGCTGTTTCGTTCAAAAAAAAATTCCACTCATTTCTTCACTTTCAGCTTTCTAGAAAATTACCTTCCACAAGCGCCGAAGATAACCGTTAAAAAGAATGACCAATGTCTGAATCCTGAAAAAGTAAGAAAAATTACTGTCTGGCTAGAGTTACTATTTCCCTATATTTTGTAGGGTTGCCATATTTTAAACTTTATCGCTAAAAATTTGGCAACATAAGTAGATTGTGCTAGGATTCAACCTATATTTTCATTATGCATCCACTTTGTCCCACTATATTCACTTGCCGCCGTCTCGTTCTGGCTTGGCGGAGTTTTTTGGTTAGTTGCCAAGGGTGTGGGCTCTCCTAGGATTTTACCAATAATATTGAAAAGACTAAGGCAAAGCAATAAAAATAAAAAACCAAGGACCTTCAGATAAAAAAATGAAAAAATACAAACAAGATTTCTACACAGCCCTTGAAGAAAAAGAGAAATATGATCGCTCTAGCAAATTACCTCTTTTAGTACGTAAGGAAATTTATCCTAAAATGTTTAAAGAAGTACCTCTTACAGAAATAACTCTTCTTCCTAATCAAGTTAGTTTGAAAAGACTATTCTCAGCTCTGAAATTTATCAAATCGGGTCTACTGTCCTTTATTAAAGAAAATCTGGCACTTACATATTATCGCAACCATATTGCCAACATTATATGAAACGAAGCACATGGTTGCCAATTCAGTGCATACCACACATGCAAAATCAGGGTTTCCAACTGGATGGGTTATCTTGAATGTTAGCAATGTTGCGATAATACGTAAGTACCAAAAATTTTGCAGAAGCTATATTGTTTCTTGGAAATTTTTAATGTCAATTTTTCATTTCATAAAAAATTATGATTAATATAAGTAAGCTGTAAACACTTGTGTTTATGGTTAGATATATATTTGAGGGAATCCGAATCAGAGTCTTAAAATTTACAATTTCAAGAATCTGGTCATTTTCCATGCTGACTTCAGAACCCTGGGAACCACGTCATGTTTTAAGACAAGTCCCAATGTTGTGGCCGGTATCATGTTGGGTAAATCCGAGTTTGGTGACCTCAAGAACACGCATGGCCAGTTTGAATTCGAATTTGTCATGGACGCTGCACTAGATGTAATGGCAACTTTTGGGTATATGGCATAAATGCCTCTTGTTTGGGTCATCAGTAATCGGAACATCCAGTATTGCATTTCTCAGATCAAAAGGCTAATATTTGTGCCTTTTCTTCAAGGTTATCTTCTAACAAGATAATACAGGACCATATGCTGCCTGTTATATATTTACTTAACATATATAGAAGATGTTCGACTGTTGCCCTGCTCAAACCATTTTTTATATCTCTCACCCATTAAAAATATCTATTTATTAGTTGTTGAGAAACTGAGCCACCATACCACTCCAGCAGTGGTGTAATGTACACCTTCGCAACCCCCGCACATAAGGGGGCACAATGCCTGCCTGACACCAAGTACGGCTTGGGGCCAAAAACTTGACTTTGCAAAAGGGCCCTTGTATTCTCTGTTGTGTCACTGCACTCCAGTCATTATAAATGATGAAAAAACTTGACTAACATGAATTAAAGCAACTTGAAAAAACTTAGCTATATCTGTCATCCAAGCACCATTTTTAAATGCCTTTGTCATTTTAGCTACAAAAGTCAGCAGCTATGTGTACTAGCTGTAGACCATTCTTACCTTTTAATTTCTGGCAAATTTTAATATTTTCTTCCTACAGTTCTATATAAATACAATAAGTGCAATTTTTGTTATTTGCTTTCCTTTCTGGTGTTGCAACTGTAATATCCAGCTTAGATTTTCCATTAAAAAAAATTGCTTAAAACATTTTAGGGTTATTTCTAAAGTTTATTTGGTACCTACATATTAGCGTCACTGCAGTAAAATTAGCACCACATGAATTGCACCATGATATCAAAACAACAAAAACTAATGTGTTTCATATGAAAAAAAAAACAATCAGTCATAGATTTTTGATGGATAATGGCACAATTCATGAGATGCCAATTTGTCTGCGGTAATGCTAATATGCAAGTACTGTTTATTTTAACAGAATATCTGTTAGATTAAGAATCATATAAAATATTCTTGAACTTTATAATATTGTAAAAAAGAATCGTCTATTATTAAATGGCAAAGCGAATTTTTGGTGTTAAAAAGTCCAATAAATGCTACACTTTTACTGAAAACAAGTATCTTTAATGCAGACAAATGCAATATAAACCTAAAGCAAACAAAAAAAGCTACATTTAGGTCTTTTCAGTTGAGAGTTAAACAATTTCTCCATCTACATTTGGTGGGAAGACACCTGTAACATGGTTGTTGAACCCTGAATTGAAACATAAAAAATAAAAGAAAGTTCCATATAAAAAATTTAAAAATAGTTATTATAATATTGATTTGAAGGTATCTAGGAAAATCCTCTTATAACATGGAATCCTAGAGATGGTTTCTCTAAAACATGATTTGAGAATTGAATAAAAATGAGATTTTAATATTTTAAGAGTAAAAATTAATATTACAAGGGGTGATCAAATGAAAAGGTACGAAGCGACATGGTGGGTACAAATATAGACTTTATTCAAAATATACACCATAGGCCTGAACACAACGATCCCACTGATGAACAAGCCGCAGGATTCCTTGTTCCCAGAATTCCTGTGGCTGTGACGAGACCCAGTCCTTCACAGTGTCCTTGAGTACTTCGTCCGAGTTGAAGCGCTTTCCTTTCAGGTGTTTCTTCAGTGGACCAAACACATGGAAATCGCAGGGTGACATGTCCGGACTGTAGGACGGATGGTCCAACGTCTCCCATTGGAACTTGTCCAGTTCCATTTGTGTGACTCTGGAGACGTGTGGACGCGCATTATCATGGAGCAGAACCACACCCTCCGTGAGCAGCCCCGGTCTTTTGTTCTTGATGGACCTGCGTAGGCGTCGGAGTGTCTCACAGTACACATCAGAGTGAATGCTTTTTCTGTGCTCGCATCATTTGGACGCCGCTTTTTATAAGAGCCTTTGCTCTCTCCTGCGCATGCGGGCACCCGTGCATGATCCGATCCCAGTCAGAGTCTCCAATGGCATCCCGAGATGTCTTGCTACATTCTCCCATGGCGGAATATGCAAATATTTAACTGTTTCATTTTTATGTTGTTTCGTACCTTTTCATTTGATCACCCCTTGTAGAATAATTTTTATCAAACTCTGTGAAGAAGTGATTTTGACTGTGTACAAGCTATGTCTTTGGAAATTTTTCATTTGTTTGCATGTATAAATATAATATAAAAAATATTAATTTAAGCATGACAGTCCTGATTATGATTGCTGTGAAAGGAATTTTTTGGGTGCACAAACTTAGATGGGGCCTTCATGATCTTGTTTCATTGACAAAGTGGTGCATCACTCTCAGAAGTCTGTAAACCTCTGTCCTTAGGTCACAACTGTTAGATTAGCAAGGGTATTGGAGACATCAATGAAATATTATTTACAATAGTTTTTATAGAATCATTTTGCTGTATGAATATTATAAATTTAAATTGCAATTCTAGTTGCTTACAATTTGGTCTTCCATTTTCATAATTAGATTTGCATAATATTTTTTATTTGTTTTTTGGGGTCTCTAGAGTCATGATTTTTGCTATATCCAGCTTTAAATTAATCTAGACTATGTGTATTGTAAAGTGTCCAACTTGTTGCCTGGTTTTCTCTATTAGTTAGACTCTTAATTGAAGTATGAGAATTATTTTATGTAGAGTTGCTTGATTGTTGTAAACATTTATATTAAATATTTTAATTTTTAAAATTCTAGATTTCTGATTTTTTTTAAAGCAGATTTTAAGTTAACTCTTCATTCTAAATTCTTAACATCTTAAATTGATATTGTTCATATATATTTCATTGTTAAATGTTTGGAGATAATTTGAATTGGCAGTACATTTGTTACTTCTGATCTAGCTTTCTTGGCTACAAAGAAGTGTTTGAGGTATTGGTATTTTGTTTTTATAACAATTTACTTTTAAAAAAAGAAATTTAATTTAAAGATTTTTTTCTGACCTGAGATGGAGAAGGAAAAGAGAAGAATAAATCCAAATTATAATACACTTGGCTGTGAACTTGGAAATTTTATCATGACTCATCAAATCAAACAAACTCTTTCATTTTATTTATTCTGATTAAAACATATATACACACAATAAGAAAATCGCATGTTTTATCATATCATCAATGAAACATACGAAATGCTGACTACGAAATTTCCACCTTCTGGGAGATTGCAAAAGAGGTTACTTATGTATTATATATTATTGCTAACTATTGGCAACACATTCTATGAACCAAAATGCATGATTGCTAATTCCGCGCATAAGACATGCGAAATTGGGGTTGCCAACTTGATGAGTTATCTTGAACATTGGTGATTGTTGCGATTATATGTAAGTACCCAAAAGAGCTATATCTTTTGGAATGAAGTTACAGGATACATTCACAAACCTAACGTTGTGAAAAAAATGGCTGTAAACTTTGTTTTACTGTGAAAAAATGTGATTATTGAGTAAATTAGTTTTTGCTTTTAACGCATATTTAAATTTTTGTTACCGTAGTGTATAAAATCATTAATACGTGTTTATTAGCTAGAAATTCTTCTTTTTTTTTGTTCAATTTGATGATTTTCAAATTTTGAATCAACTCTACATATTTTCTATTATAATATTTCAAATAACATTTTAAAATCATACAAAAAAATTCCTCTCAAACATTTTCCTTATTTTCCTTAACATTGCCCTTGAAATTTTTTTCATGTACCCCTTAAGCCAGGGGTGGGCAGACTTTTCCAGGGTATGGGCTACTTTAATTTTTTCAAGGTGCTGCGGTCCACCAGTGTCGTAGGTGTAGTAAATTACACCCATGTCCATAAATTAAGGATAATGAAGTTTAGGCAAAGAAAGACAGAAGCAAAACAAATTTGACTTATTTGTAAAGTCTATTTATTAAACAAAAGGTAAAGAGCAAAAAAGATGCTATATGTTTGACATAATTAATAAAAATTGGGATTTTTACTCCCTGATGCAAATTTCAAAAAAGAACTTATTTACAAAAAACAGTATAACATGGTTAGTATGATGGTTAATACGGAGTATGTCTCCCGGAGGATGCAATACAGGCCTTACAACGCCTATGTATGCTGAGTATCAAATTATCAATCTGATCTTGGGGAATTTTA
This sequence comes from Trichonephila clavata, assembly GCA_019973975.1. Classification (NCBI taxonomy): domain Eukaryota; kingdom Metazoa; phylum Arthropoda; class Arachnida; order Araneae; family Nephilidae; genus Trichonephila; species Trichonephila clavata. The sequence goes on along the minus strand of BMAO01021675.1, from coordinate 48,224 downwards.
CACCACTCCATCAAGCAATTCCCTCCGAAGTTCCGGTAGACAGGTGATAGGGGGTTGACGGGCTGCAATTCATCGGCCAAGCATATCCCACACATGCTCTATTGGATTCAAGTCCGGTGAGTATGCTGGTCAATCCATCCAATTGAAGGCATTCGCCTACAATGTTTGCAAGGTGAGGACAGGCGTTGTCATCCATAAACAGAAATTCAGCACCCATGGCACCCCGAAACAAACATGCGTGTTGTTCCAGAATGACATCCCGATAGATGTGGCCTTTCATCGTTACACTCTGAACTTGCAGGTCAGTTCTGGAACCAAGAATAATTCCTCCCCAAACGAGCCATCCTGCACCACCATAACGGTGTCGTTCAATGGTGTTCTCTTGGTGGTAACGGGTATCTGGCGCTCTCCATGTGAAAGTCCGGCGAGAATCAGACTGCAAACTAAACCTGGACTCGTCGGAAAACATCACACAAGACCACTGTTGCGGTGTCCACAATGCATGCTCTCTACTCCAGGTTAATCGCAGGCGACAGTGAGTTGCGGTAAGGGGAACACATCTGACAGGCCTATGAGGATATAGACCAATGTGCCTTAAGCGTCTGTGCACGGTCTGCCTTGAAACTGTCATACCGGTAGCTGAAGAGAGCTGATGAGATAGGTCTGATGCTGTGCTCCGTCTGTTTCTTTTGGCAGTAACTGCCAAATACCGGTCCTCATTCGGCGTTGTAACTCGGGGGGGGGGGGACCTGTGCTGTAACATCTACTCACATTACCATCATCTTGGAATCGTTGCCAAAGCCTGGAGATGACACTCTGGGCAATTCCAAGTTCCTCGGATACTTCCAACTGGGTACGTCCACATTCCATTCGTCCGATAATTCTACCACATAAAAAATCACCCAAATGCTTCCTTTGTGCGATAACTATGCAGTTATTGCACTGAAAGGCTTTTAAAGCGCTTGTGAACAATTTTACTTCTTTGTCATCATTCCTTATATACCCCTCTTATACTCTCGTCGTTGTGACGTACTATCCGTGCCATCAGGTGGTTTCCTGTAATTTGCATATTCTTCTTCAAGATGTGTGTGATAATTCTACAGGTGAAATTTTTATTTTAGAGTTCAATTTCTGTGCAATTCTGAATTATCCTTAATTTATGGACATGAGTGTAAAAGAAAGTATATAATGGAGCCGGACCTCCGTTTTGCGAATTTCTCTATTTCTCGAACTTTTCCCTGGAACCAAGAACATTTTACGATTTTCATTGTAAAATAGCCTCCAAATAGCGAAGTGTATTTTCTGTTCAGCGAAATTTTATCTCTTATCATTCGATTTTTTTCCTCCATAATTTTTAAAATAACGTATTACCTCGAATCTGAGCCGCACTTTTTAAACCAATGTTAATGCTACTGAAAATCGGGCACGGCTTAGAATCGAAGGAAGAAAAATATGTTGAATGGGATTACTTAGAACAATTACAGCTTCATACATGTATTTAAATTTTTTAATGTACTGATAAAATAACTACCATAAAATCCGGCGTACAACACGCACCTATACTTTCAAGCTTCAATTTTCCATTTTTAGGTATATTCGCTGTATAATAGGCACCCCCCCCCCCTTTTTATGAAGAAACTAGATATATGCGTGTGCAACCTTTTTCTGTTTTGAAGTCATTTATTCATTGTTCCAAATCGTAGAATAAAATGGAATACTTCAAGAGCTAGAAGCCTTATTTTTTCTGCTTATATTTTTTTTTTCTTTTGAAGCTTTCATTTTTATACTCGGCATATAACACGCACCCGTAAATTTTGATCGCATTTTTTGTGTTTAAAGTGCACGTTATACGCCCCATTTTACGGTAGTTATTCACTTCAGTTTTCCATTTAAATTTATTTTAATTTCGTAAAATTTTATATCGATAAACCTAGTTTTAGACTATTTTTCAATTTTCGCAAAAAAATTTATAAAAAAAAAAAAATTGGATTAATAGTTTTTTTATTAAAAATGAAATCAAAAAAGGATAATTTAATTTTTTTCAGGAGAGAACAATAAATTTAAGGTGCATTTCACAGATCCTCGAGTTTGCAAAAGCTTTTTGTTGGCATGTTGTCCGCATGACATCCTTGCAGCCACTGTAAGTATTCTAACCAGTTGGATATGTACAGGTTGTATGAATTTATTCTTTCTTTTACTTTATAAATAAATGTTTTCTTCAATGCACTGCTTCCTATTTACTAGTACACCAGTAAGAAAGTTTCGCAAGAATATTCTACAAAACTCGAAGGATTTATGCCTTATGAACAGTATCAAAAAATACTCTTTTTCCTGAAGTGATATACAAGAATGATTTCACTAAGAAAATTGTTTAATTAATTAATGCTACATAAGATCTCTGTAAAGAATATTGTTTCATGTAGAATTTATATATTAAATTAGATAACTAAGACATTTATTGTGTAAAAAATTATTTGATTTTGAAAAGCAGAAACATGAATTTTAGGCATTCTCATTAAAATAAAATCTCTGTAATCTTAAAAATCCAGTGATACTTTATTGCTGTAAAGAATTTTTTTTAGTATTGTATGTAAATCAGAAATTCAATCTGATGAACTAATGACACTAAGAGCCATTTTTTATTTTTTAATACATTCTCTTTCATTTTTCTTATAAAAATTAGAGGAGTTACATTAAATGTAAATTTGTGTTACATGCTTTAGTGATACAAGTTTGTGGGAAGTTTTATGTATGTGTTATATGCTATATTTATATTCAAAAACTGTAAATTTTTTCCCCATATGACAGTTTTAGAAATGTATTTCTTTCAATTAAAGAACATCTTTTCTCTTCTGTACCTGATGTTTATTGAAAAAAATTATGTTAATTATACATGTTCCATAAATATCTTTGGGCTTTTTTTCTTAAATTTAATGCTTTGTTTTAATCTCATTTTTCATGGCTGAGTGATCATTGTCACAAATTCATGGTCGGTGTTGTTGAGAGGCAGGTTTGAGCCCTAGTGCAACTGAAGACCTGACATGTAGAGAGGCTGATGCATGTTAAATCAGGTTCAGTGTCCCCTTGTTGGCATGACATGGAAGTTAGGAGAGGGGATTATCTGCTCTAGTGTTGTCCACATTTCTTGATCAGTTTTCAAAATTATAAGGTCCATCAACACCAGTAGCCCTCGTGTTGCTTCAGAGTGCAGCCTAAATTAAAAATAAATCAAATTAATTACATTCTTCAATAAAATTAAAGATTTTGCCTCTATTTTTAATAAAGCATTCAATAATCTTAAATCCAATGTTTAAACAGAAAATAAGTTTCAAAAAAGTTGTTTGTCTTGTAGAAGGAAACTGTGTATTAGTATTTGGGAGGTATTGCATTGATTTATTTGCTACAAAACCATTTTTAAAGCAGTCCTTTTTTAATTTTTTTAGAGATAAAAAAACAATGTTAAATCGAAGTTTGGTCTGTATAGTGTACACGTGATTTGGTCTGTACACGTGAGTATTAGATGTAAAAAAAAATGCACATGTTCTTTCCTTTCAGGGCGTCTGCAGGTTCATTCCAAGCTGTGAGTCACTTTAAATCTTTACACAAATATTTTTCTAAATACAGTAGAGCATTGTTTAGACAAACATTTTATTGAATTGATACAGCTTCAATCTTGATAAAAAATATTGCCTTTTCTTTCCCTTGTGTCCCAGATGTTTCTATGATGTTCTTTAAAAAAAAATTTGTTCTCTGTCAACTATATGTATATATATAGAATTAGGGAAGAATCCCCCCCCCCCCAACTGTAGTATCTATTGAGAGATTTCACTGGCATACATATCAAAAACCTGATTACCTTTTGTATGTTTGGCTTTAAATTTTAAACCCTTATTCTTAAGGTATTATTTAAGTCTCTGAATATCATTCATAACTTTTGAACATTTAATTATTCAGATACTACTTTATGTGGAAATTAATACATGATTTAATTTTTTGTGCCATTGAACACTGATGCAAATAGTAGTATTTTTTAAAATTTTCATCAATTCTTTTATTAATGGTTTTTCACCTTATTTGGGGAGGGGAAAGGATGTTTTAAAACAAAAAATTTTATAAAATTTTTTAAACGAATAGTAAGTTAGGTATCAAAAAATGTGCTAATATGTTCTTATTATTCCATTTTATTTTATAATTTCTGATTAGGTTTAAAAAGATTTAAAAAATTATAATAGGAATCATTTGATGTTGAAAATGTATTTTAATCATATTTAAGGATACTTATTTATCATACCATTGACCAATTTTGTCAAACAAAAAGACATTCACAATTCTAAAAAATATCACAAATCCTGTCATTCTTATTATCACTGTGTCTGAAGTTGCTGGGGAACACTGTTGGCTGTATATCTCAGCATTTGGCGACGTCTTTTGATTTGACGAAATTGGTCATCAGTGTAATAAATAGGTACCTATTCATTAATTATTTTGTATGAAATATTTTTTAATTAAAATAACTTTTTATATTTTGATTAAAAATTCACCCATCTAAAATAAAGTGTTAATTTTATTGATTGAAGTGTTTTATGTAATAAATGTGTTTGAATAAAAATTGCTCTACTGTGTGTTGTATTAGTAATTTCACTCTGTTGCATGGAGTAAAATCATATCTTTTGTAGATTGAATTCTAATTGATCTTTTTTTAAATGTATTGAAATAAATTCAATATGTACTTTATTCCTTCTCATTCCAATTGTAAAATATGATACTGTGTATTTTCTTTTTACATCTGTTTTATTATTCTGTATTATTTCTTATCTTGAATAATTTAAATAAATCTTGTAGTCTTCAAGTAATTTTTAGGTCAAGCAAATGCATATCTCTTTTGAAAAGAAATAATTTCAGTAACACACAAATAATTTCAAATCCTCAAAATGTTCAGTTTGTATGCATTAATACAGTCTTTTTATTTTCCATAGGATTTATTAAAAATATCATTATGTATTTTGAGGAGAAAGTACATTTTATGTATCAGCGTAGAACAGAAAATATATCTTGGTTGCATTAATATCATTTGTACAATTTTGATTGTTTTTGAATTCTAGGCATATTTTAGTTATATGATAAAAATGCAATATAGTTTTTAACTTATTATATTTCTATAAAATTTTTGTGGAAGTTATAAATTTATTTCTTGGGGGAATTTTTTGGAGTAGATGCATATAATTTCACATAAAAACATTTCAGCACACATTTTTGAACAGTTAATTTTTAAAAAGTTGGCTCTGAATGAATAAAACTGCTTTGTAAAATGAAAGTAGATTTTATATTGATTAAGATACATTCAGAAGAGTTACAAGTACAAATCTTGTGAGTAATTGTTGAAAAAAATTATTTGCATTTGGAGTGATTTTAAAATTTCTGTATTGAAATGCTTGCCAATGGGCTAAATTCATGTGATATTACAGATACTGAAATGTAATTACATATTTCCAGCCACTTGGGCTTCGCTGTTGCCAACTTTTGCTTTTTGTAGAAACTTTCTTTTAAAAATACATATAAAGTATGAGAGTTTTTTTTTTTTTAATTTTGAAGAATCTCTTACTACTTACATGTTTACACAATTATTAAATTTGAAATTTTATGTAAATTTTACAAGTGCAACAACAAATCTAATATCATTTTTGAATTCAGTAGAGAAATTGTGATTGCATTTGACCTGTGGCTGTCATGAATTAAGTCCATTGTACGTGAAAAACAGATCTAAGTTGGGTTAATGTATTATAAAATGAAAATTGTTGTGTTTTGACTATTTTTTTAAACAAGAATTTACCAGCATTTTTTTTTTTTAAAGCTCTTTTTTTCCCCCAAATTTTCATTGGCCAAACGCTTGTACAGGTACAACTGAGTTACATGCTAGCAAATCGTATATGTTTTTTTTTTTTTTTTTTTAATTTGACGTTTCAAGTGTAGAGGGTTTTTCTTTCAATAAATTTAAAGGGAAATATGAAGCATATTACTCTGATCTGTTTAATTTGAAATATTTGGAACAAATTTTGCTTAGAGTTTTTGAGGAAGAAATACATACCATTAACTAATGTATAGACAACTTTTCTGATATATATTTAATCGAAAAAAATTATTGTACATTCTGTAGCTGTTTTTAGCACTATTCAAATATTAAGCAGAGAAATCCTGGATATCTGTAGCAAGTAAAATTTTTTTTATTTAAATTAGTTTTATTATTATTGTTGTTTAGTGCAGCTTTATAAAAACACTAAGTATTTTAGTAATTCTTGATTAATAAGTCATAAACTTTAACATAGAAGGTTTTAAGTTTCACATTTAAATATAATTTAAATCTTTTAAATGTAGGAAGTAAGATTTGAAAAAAACTTCAACGTATTAAAATTTTAAACAAGGGAATTTCTTCAACTCTAGGAGTGAATTTTTTTTATTCATTAAAACTAAAAAAAAATCTTTTATCTTTAATTTCTTCCTAAATTTTACCCTTATTTTAATATAAGTTTACTATGTATATTTACTATTCATTTCTATATCTTATGTTTTTTGCATATTCTCAAAATAATTACATGCACACATATGTCTGAATGGAATAACAGTTTTATGAAAACAGATCAGTAAATCAGAATTTATTATTTTACATTAATTTGTGTATTTTATTGGTTGAGTCTAAATACTGCATATTGAATGGATTCACAGTTCTTTATTTAAAAATGATTTTACTTTTGAATGCAATTGAGAGATAGCAGGCATGTAGCTCAGAAGTGCCTTATTTGAGGCATGACTGATCATTTCTGTCGATGGCACTGTTGTGATTGCATAGTAATGATTGATGCTGTCATTTCTCCCTTGAAGGACTCATCTCAAGTCGAAGATATGTTTGAACCCGTGGGTCAACCAACTTCTTGGTAAAAACATGTGCTTTAGTTTATGTTCACTGTTTTTCATGATAGGCTCTGTCTCAATTATACTTCGAAAGGAATCTGCTTGATTTAGTTGAATTAGTTTTAATCCCTCTCTACTTTTTATATTAGAACATACTACTGCACATGTTGACATTCTTGTATTGTACTTTTGCCGAGAAAATGTGTGGGTATTGTCCTCAGTTATTGTATCTGTTCTCAAATTAAAAACATATTAGAACAAAAAAGGGGGGAAACGATGGAATGATTATTAAAGTATTTCATAAATAATTATTGTTAGATTTTTATCCAAAAAGAAATTTCAAAAACAGCATGAAAAGTTATTTTTTAATTCTCAAAGAATTAATTGCATTTTACACTAACTACATATGTTTAGTTTTTTTCCCTTGTTGAGTTACATGATTTATAAAATCATTATGTATTGGGGTATACTTGTCATATCTTGCATAATTAAAGCTATTATGGAAAATATTTTAATATTTACGAAAAAAAATTATATATTTCCCATAAATAAATGTTAACTATCTGTATAATTTCAGATTCATTGCTTTTAACAATATTATATTTGTGCATTTATTTTTTAAGGATATTTGTAAAAGATTGAATATGAATTAATATAATCTGTACTTGCCTCCAAAAGATTTTTTGGAGACATGTGCTACTATGTCTTATTTTATTTTTCATAGAAAGTAAATCTGATTTGACAACTGATTTAGTTTAGCAAATATATGGAGGAATTTTCAAATGTTATGCAAAGAGATTTATGTGTTTGTTTGAAACTAAGATTCATTCAGATTATAACGGTAATGAAGTTGAATCTTTGGAAAAATTTTATGTAATATTTTTTTATTTATTTTAAAGCCTAGGACTGAAATTTTTCTGTGTTTAAAATGATGTCAAGTCAGCCATTTTATCTCATAAAAATTCGCATATGTTCGAAAAAATAACATACAACATGTGTGCATGTAAATATAATACAAATTTTATTCTATTTTTTTATGTAAAAAGGATTTCTTTCCTTTGCATAAACTTGAAATTTACATTTAAATGAAATTATTAACTTCAAACTTTTTATATTTGTATTAGAATTAATAGTACATGTGTTAATTTTTAAAATTAAATAAGAAATTTTTAAATAAAATATAATTATCAAAAATTGATGCTATTGTATGTAACAATTATTATATGAAACCAATAGGGTTTGCAATCCTGTGTCATATTTGCAATCCCGGGATTACATTATCCAAATCCCAGGATTAGGATTGATCTATTTATTAAAAATACTTACATATTTAGCATTTTTGAAATTGCATAATAAAATTGAAAATATAATTAAAAATTTGTTTAATATTATTTTAATTTAACAAAAAAATTAATTCATCATAAAAAACAAATAAAAATATTACATAATGAAATTTTAAAAAGAGGTATTTCTTCATTTTCTTGTGTTTCTGTCAATAAGCTTATAAAAACACAGCTACTCCAGCTTTTCATTGTTGAAACAGATCTTATTTTTGTTACACATTGTCCTGACAAAGAAAATGCACGTTCAGATTCTCTACTAGTAGGTATTATTGTCATTAAATAGGAGTATGTTCTTTTCAGGTAGTCACCACGTTTCCCTCCATTTTCAAAAAAAGACATTCCTTTTTGAATTTTGGATGACAGTGTCTCAAATCTAATAGACTGCATTGATGCATATACCTCTTTGATAAAAAAATTTTGTATATAAATTGATCCAGCTATTGAATCAGAATGTGAATCAATTTCAAGTGTTACTTACTTCATTTGAAATTGAAGATCCAGTTGCATGAGCTGTTAGTAATGCAATGAGATATAAAGTGTCTCAAGTCTTCCAAGCAGGTCCGCTATTAATTAATGACATTTAATTGAAGAAGGAACTGTGACAAAATCTATTATTTTGATGTTGCTTATATTATTTTGTAAACATTGCAGTGAGCCACTTAGATCTGTGCGACATTCTCCCATACAAGAAAGGAGACCTGTGCATATGTTGTTGTTTTTTTTACCTATAGCACACTTATAATTGCACACAAAAAATTCTTTATGTACATATTTCATGAAAATTTTTTTTGAGGAATTAAATTCTTAGAGAATTTTTTAAATATAATTCAGACAAAAATTAAATCACGTTTTTGAAATTGAAAAAAAAAACCCTGGGGTTTCGGAATTTTGGGATACCGTGGCTAAAAATCCTACTAGATATCTTCCAAAAATTCTAATTGCCTCTGTCCAAGTTAGCTGACACCGGACATCCTGGGAATGCGAGAAATGTCCGTTTTCTAACCCCATTCGCGATGGGGAGAATGTTACAAAAGAAAATAAGAGAAAACAAATATCAAATTTCACGGTTTAATGTACACATCCGTCTCGAACCCTTCAAGGTTCAACGCATAGGAAAACTGACATTAAACGTATGCATTAGGGAAAAAAAGTAAATAAGATACATTAAAAATAATACCAGATTCACAATACTTTAAAAAAAATTTTCAAAATATAATTCAGACAAAAATTAAGTCTCGGGATTTGAAAAAACCACCAGGATTTGGGATCCCGGGGCTGCAAACCCTATGCACCCCAAATCTATGCATTTCTCAATAGTAAGCCAGAGACTGGATATATAAGTGGTTTAAAATTGTTGTATGGTAATGTTATTATGTTAAGGAAATGAGAACACCCCTTGAGTGATTGAAAGACAAATGAGAAAACCACAGATGTTTTTTAATTGGTTATACACTTTTTGAAAATACATACATTTCATGTCTTGTATAAGGATGAGTAAAACAAGTGTAACTAAGCAAAGCTTACCTGTATGTTCTATTGAAAATTCATCTCTGTTCTCAGATGTTTGCATTTTTTGAAAAACTATCTTGTATGTACTCATAATTGCAATTTATCTGGTTTCAGATATAAAATTCCAATTAAATGTATTATATTATAAAATAGTTTATAGTATATTGAGTTCAGTATATTCCAAATAAAGCTGGATGGGTGGCATGGTTGGTTTGTCGCTGGCCTTGTTTGGCCAAGGTTGCGGATTCAACTCTGGCCCAAGTCATGGATTTTCATGATGTAGAAAATCAACAGTGTCCATGTCGTATGATTATGCAGCGTGTTAAAGATCCGTATAGGGCCTGTTTGGTTTGGGTGCATTTCACATCATCGGAGCTTGCGTACCTCCCTCTGGGGAAGAAACTAAGCATCAAAATTACATTGTGCCAATTGATATTCCACCTATATGGTGCTGCTCTGAAAAGTAATACCAGCTCCAAGGGAATGTACTAGGTCTGCAATGGTAAATTCCTATTGGCAGCTCCATTAAAAAATTAATAATCAAAACTTTGCAATTAATAAAATTATTCATCCTGAACATGTGCTGATAAGTTAACTGATCATTTGTCTTTCTTGAAGTAAAATTTATTTTGCTTTTTCCTGATTCCCATCTAGCAGATCCTTTCTAAGGTTGATGGGACAGAGCCCCATTGATAATGTTCACTAGATGTTATAGTAGTTTCTGAGCTCATTTCAATTTTGTATTACAGCGTATGGACCTTGGAGAATGTCCCAAACTGCATGACCTGGCCCTCAGAGCAGATTATGAAAATGCAAAGAAAACCAAGGACTACTACTATGATGTGGATGTAAGTACCAATTTGTTATGTGTTAATACTCTTGCTTATGCTGATTTCCAGTCTTAGTTTAGTAGTGCATTTTCTGTTGTTGAAGACATCAAATATATTTTTGTTTTCTGAATCACAAATTAAGATTGAATTTTATTTATGAGGAAATACTAGTAAATGCTAACCACAAGAAAGGAAATTACATGCCATATTTTGCAAATGTCACTTAAAAAGAAGAATCTGATTTTTTTTTTCCCCTGAAAAGAAAATTTGTTAAAATTATTATTATAAATTTTATTGGCCTGTATGAAACTATTTACCTCTTGCATTTCAAAAAATATTATTTGAAATTCTGTCTTAAGTTTCAGAAATTTTGTATGAAGAAATAAAAAAAGTCATAGAATTTTAATCTCTTAACTAAATATATATATATATATATATGTTAAGATGGTATGTGTTCCTAAGACAATTTCAATAAAAGACACTTGTGAAACTTGAAAGAAAATGTGGTTTGTTTGTACTTAATAACTTTAAATTTTTGATTAATTATTTAACTGTTGAGCAAAAAAATTTAAATATTGGGACTCTTAAAGCTTGGAACATTATTTGAAAAGCATTCTTTACCAGATACTGGTATGTAAAAAATATTTTACGTAACTACTCATCAAATATATGAATTGTATGGGGAAAGGTAAATTTGTCGTGGCTGAAAGCCACCCCTTACATTACTGTCTCCCTGTCTATCTGAAAATACTGCGAGATGTGTAGGCGGACTTAAATGGTCAAAAGACATAATTGCAAATGAAATAGATTTATTGATTCTAATCAACACCAATGTTAAGAAACACACAATTCAATTTAAAAAAACAAATAAGAATGGAGTACGAAAAGGAGAATTACTATTAGTAGAATAACAGAATATCAACCGAATCTAGGAAGGCTTATACGCGCACAATTACAGCTACGCCACGTACTAATATTCGCAATATCTTAAATAAAATCACTGATCTTATAATTTATATCGGCTGTTCCTTCGTGATGATTTTGCCTTTTCACTAGCTGGGAGAATGGGTGACGAATCCACGCTCTGTAATAAGGAAATTCACAATCTTCAATCTGCTTCCCTTCGTGTACCTCCACACGTAACCGCTATCTACGATTGTCAACAACTTGTGCTGACGTCCCGATCTTTAATTCACTTGACTTCTTTCTTCTATTACTTCACTTTACTTAACTCAATAACTCGCGAAACCCGAACTTATATAATATATCTTATTTGCATAAATCACGCCCAGCTCTCAGTGAAGATTGGTTGAAATAAATAAATTATCTTACAGAAGATAGAGGAGGTTAATCAAAGACCGTATAGATCCGTCACAAATTTACTTGATATTTGCAATAGGTCATAGAAATTATATTGAATCTTGATTACAAAACTGTGTGGTATGTGTGTGTTTGTAAGAGTTGATTTTTTTTTAAAAAAATACCAACTGTGTAATTGATTGCCATATAGTATGCATCCATTTTTACAAAAAATAAATTCGCTCATTTTTTTTAAAAAGATTATTTACTTATTATTTTTAACTACATGGCAATGCTTTAAAAATTATGTAGCCAACTTTAGAAATTTATTCTGTATAAAATTCAAAATTTAGCAAATAATGATTATCTATTGTAGAAATTTTTTTGAAGGACAACTGAAAGTTTATTGTTTATCTCAAAAATGTTCATACTACTTGGAAGGATTTATTAATTTGATGGGGGGAACATAAAACTTTCCTATTAGTCGTATCACAAAATGCTTTAAGAAGTCATCCATCAAAATGTGATAAAGTGGTTTAATTTTAAGTTCATAATTGTTTTTGAATTTTCTATTAAGTCTAGCTCAGGATGACTTCTTTATTTCGCAAAGAAATATAAAGTGATGCTTTTATGCATGTGATCTTAGAAAATAAAAGGTTGAGATTTCTGTTAGTTAAATTGCATATAAGATATTTAAATTTTAACATTTTATTAAAATGATCTAAATTATATAATAGTCTTTAATATGTTTATAATAGCCCTAAAATACATCATCACTACTCCTGGATTTAAATCTGATGGAACTTTTGGAAGTTAAAGTGAGAATTTTTTTTAAAGAGGTAAACTGAAAAAAACTAATTCACAATAAGAATATAAAAATACTTGCATACAATAATTGTGCAGATACACACACAAAAATACACCCAGTGGTCAAAAGCTGTTGTAAATTCCAATTATTTCCTTTTTGTTTTATTCTTTTTCTTTGATTCTTATTTCTTATGATATTTTACCCTATGATACTATTACTGTGTTTTAGATTTATTTTTCATTTTTTAACATATGTTTGGCGCAGTATAGCCAGAATGGACTCTTGTGCCATAAAACCCCACATTCACTCACTCACGCAGGACACAAACTTATTCAATACATTACCACGACTAAACCAACGAACATGACTGTGTAAGGGAAGTTGCCCATATTCACTTTCCATTTCTTCTAAAAGAGATTTAAATTGTCTGTGTACTAATGAAGATCAAGACACTATAAAATTAACTATTTTAACAACATTATTCATTACAGAAATTAAGTGCTGAGACAAAATTTTGATAACGACTAAACTTTCCTGATATATCAGGCAATGAAAGTTCAATATTTTATGTCCAATATGATTTTCAAAAAGTTTGACAAATCCTTTTTCCTTGCCAACCATTACAGGAGCGCCATCAGTAGTCACACAAAATCTTTTATTTATATTAATATTTTTTCTTTCAAAATGATTTATAAATGAAAAAAGAATTTCCTGCCCTTCAGTTGTACCAGACAGAGGAATTATAATGCATAATTCTTCATAAATTCGATTTTTATCACAATATACTGCAAGGTGTGCAACATCATTCACGTCTTTACTTTCATTAAGAGCAATGCTAAATGCAACAGTTTCTTGTAAATCTGAATTTTGTTTTGCAGTTACATTTTCTTCCATTTGTGTTATTCTTCTTTCAATAGTTCGCACAGAAGCAGGTATTTCTTGAATTTGGTATAATATTGTTTGCAAGTTAGGTAAATCGATGAACAATATTTCAGCACTTTTTAAAAATGTGTCCGCCATCTGTAAAAGGTTTTCCTTTGGCTGCTAAACAATGAGCAATGATGAAACTACATGTTGTCGCTTTTGGTTTGAATCCAATTGTTAGACAAAAAAAATGTAATTTCCTTTTTATATCCAGAAACAGCTCTTTCTAAAACCTCATTTCTCGTCAGAATTCTTAAATGTGGTCTGGTGTTTAGTTTGAAAATGTCTTTGGACACTTGACATACGACATACAACACTTTCGCGACATACATCGCGATCTTTTTGTTGTATATATCCAAATTTGTTCGTCCAAGAATCTTGGATATCGCTAACATCAACCTTTCTTTTTTTTTAGTTGCCGTTTTATTCAATATGTAACTATTAACTGTCACAATAATGAAACAAACAAGATACAAATTTTCACAATAAAACTAACAACGTGACAAAGTTAAAAGTAACCAAAAAATCACGTCGTACATCAAACTAAATTTATTTTTTGACTCAATTCATACTCAGTATTCATATATCAACATGACTAATAGAAAACATAAAAAAATGTGTTCTAATATCTATTTCTATTAGCTTAATTCGCTCCAAAAGTAAAACATAAAATAATTATGACTTCTTTGGCACAACACTCAAAAAATTACGTTTGCTCTTAATATTTAGTTAAAAAAGACTTCTGTTATGAAATCTGATTAACTTGCCTAATTAACCCACAACATTGTGTATTTTTTTCGCCGAATTTATTTCCGATGGAAAACGTCTGTTAAGCAGAATTTTGATTTATACCTAAGATATTTATTTTTTCTTTTTCTGTGGATGCCCAAATTTTTGGTGGGTAAAAGACAAACTACTTACTTTTTTATTCACAGAGAATGATTCTTAATTTTGCAAGTATTACTCAATTTTATTTGTGTTAAATATTTAATGCTAATAGCAAGTCACATTTAAACAGAAGATGTTTTCTTTTACATAAAGCATACAAACAAGCTGATTCAGCAGAATCGTTTTATCGCAGAGAATCGAAAGTGAAAAATAACCTTTATATAAAAATATACGAGGGGATGAAAAGAGAGACAGAACAATTTAGCTTTAAAAATATATAAAAATCTTATAATTTTGTAGAGTGGTGACGTGCTACTGGAAATTGCTCCGCGTGCCATAGGTTGCCGACCCCTGATCTTGACAAACAGAAGACGACATTTTCACTTGTTAGGGCAGAGTCGGCTTACGCAGGGGCAAGCTGTGCAAAAAGTGAGGGGCCTGTGGTTTTGACGGGTGCCGCTCTAGAAATTGAAGTTTTAAGGAGAAAAATATAATTACAAATACAAAAATAAGTTGTGGAATTGTTTGCCAATACTTTGTTGTGTTTGACAATATGTAAGGTAATCAACCATACTTCTTTTAAAACTTGTACAACCAAAATATACCTTTTGTACTCTTAAAAAAAATTATATAAACTATAAAGGTTAATTTTAACTATGCAAATTCTTAAATGTTCCTATTTAGCCATTTCCATCCAAACAATTTACTTGAAGGGAAAAATAATTCGGACTTGCCCATTCATTAAGGAATTGTATGATCCCAACAATATATGTTTTATTTTTCACCGAATAGGATTGCATTACTTCGGGGATACCCCTTATATAAACATTTATATGCTATCGTTTGTAAATTAAATATTTTTCTTTCAATTATGTTTATTTCAGGAGGAACTTTTGATTTATTTTATTCATGAAATGCAAGTTTTAAATAAATTACTTTTTCTTTTCAAATGTATTTGCTTAATATATATATTTGTGTATTATATTAAAATTTTGAACTATCCATATTTGTATGTTTTTTGCTCCTCTACAAGCTTTTAGGATTTTAGAAATGGACTTACAATCCATGTAGGTGTATATGTTTGAAAATGAAAGACACTTTTAAAACAATTGTTATACATTGTTTAAAAAATAAAAAATTGTTTTAGGCTACAGCTTGTAAAATGTACTTAAATAAGTGGAGGAATACGATTTTTACATAATGTGTGAATATTTTTGACTGTGGTAAGTCAGATATTTACATATTTCAGTTTCTTTACAATTTGAATAAAGTTGTAAGCAATTTTATGAAGAGGATATTGAATATAAACTCCTTGGCTATTTAAAAGTGAAGTGTTTTGTTTTCATACCAGCACACACTCTAAAATAAGACTTATTTACAATCATATGATCAGCTTCAGTGATATTTAAATTTTCAAAAATACTCTACACGTACAAAAACATTCTTTCAAAACCATACATCACATATCATACTCTGTCTTCTAAACAGCAGGTATAATTTTTCTATACTCAAAAAAATTAATACAAAATACATTTCTAAATGTTAATTATTTTTTTAATTTGGTATAAATACATCGCAGAACTGTCGGTTAGCTTTACTGAATAAAATTGTTTTAACCTTTTACACACCAATGTTCCAATATTGGAACATCAACTTTGAAATTATCTGAAAAATTCAATTTTATTCATATTGTTCCATAAAAATTATTTTGAAGACAAAAAGTATGGATTAATTTTTTGAAATTGAAGTATTGTTGCTAAATGAAATAAATAGTCTCTCTGAGAAAAAAATTCTAAATAATGCATTTTTTTCTACTTTTGATCGGGCAAAAATTCATATAAAATTCAAAATTTTAAAAATATTTTTATTATTTGGTAAAAGTAACTAAAAATGATCCTTTTAACTATAGACTGCAAGATATAAAAAATATTTTTTTTTTTTTTACTATCGGTTTTGAAATTTCAATGTTCCAAAAATGGAACATTGGCGTGTAAAGGTATACTTTTTCACACAATGCAGTTATTATGTTTACAGTTCACATAAGAGTGGGAAAAGGTTTCTGAACGTTAAAAACTTTTAGTATGTGTCGGAAGAAAATATTTATGACTTGACTTCCGTTTCGGCTCCCTCTCTCAACTCCCCCTTTCAACCGTTTCTGGACAATCTCAGTGAATTTCTCAGCTGCAGCAACTTGCGTTGTTGATAGTTAGATGCAGTGTATGATTATTTGAGAAGACGTCACATATATAAGACTTTAGTTTCACACGTTTGGACAATCTCAATGAATTTCTCAGCTGCAGCAAACTTGCGTTTGTTATGTTAGATGCAGTGTATATTTATTTGAGAAAACGTCACATATAAAGATTAGTTTACACGTTAAAAACTTTTAGTATGTGTCGGAAGAAAATATTTATGACTTGACTTCCGTTTCGGCTCCCTCTCTCAACTCCCCCTCCCCCTTTCAACCGTTTCTGGACAATCTCAAGTGAATTTCTCAGCTGCAGCAAACTTGCGTTTGTTGATAGTTAGATGCAGTGTATGATTTATTTGGAGAAGAACGTCACATATAAAGATTTCATATTATTTTGTGTTGCGTCAGATTACCATTACGCTGATAAGCTGACGCATTCATAGCCATTCCGGAATGTAGACGAGGCTTTGGAATATTTTTATACACAATCAGATGAGAAGAACCTATTAATATTTGTCAGTTTCCCCTAGAAGAAAGGGGGTGATTTACTGACGAGGAAGATATCGATGAAGATACTTTTCAGTCTGTTCTACCAGTATATGTTTGTTGCAAAATCGAAATTTCTGCAAGCATAGATGATGATGAAGTACCTCCTGTATGTCAGAAAAGTACAACGAAAAAATGCCTCAAGTGTGAAAAAAGATTGCTTGAGAAATGTTTTCCTAGCTATACATGGACAATAAAAATAGTTTAGGACATACAAAAACACATATAAGAAAAAACAATAATATATTTTATCTTTATTTCTCATTTTAAAGAATTTCGGTAAATCTGTATTTTTCTAGTTTTGTTATGTTTTATTATACTATAGCTTTGAGAATTTTGATATGATGGTTATTTGTTTATTTCTTTGTCCTACTGATGTTTTTCTTTATTGTTTCTAATAAGTGATTGTAATTTTCTGAAATGTATAAATTCCTGTGTATAAATTATATTTTCTACTTAATCTGCTTTATTTTGGAATTATACAGAGTGTCCCAAAAAAATGTATATGCACTTTAAATAATTGTAAATTTGGGGTTTATTATAATTCGAATAATTTTCAACATGTAAAAGATTCTACAAATATCATTCTATTGTGTTGTTATCACATGTTCTCAAACTGATGTCCGTTCTGCTCCAGACACTGCTGACAGCGCGAAGCGATGGAATAGCACACATGATGGAACAATTCTCTTAGGATATTCATACATTCATGTTCAATGGTTGCCCTCAATTGAACAACTGCTGCAGATTTCTGTGCGTAGACTTTGTCCTATAGGTATCCCCATAAAAAGAAGTCTAGTGGTGTGAGATCTGGTGAACGTGGAGGGTATTCGACAAAACCTCTCCGTCCAATCCACCTGTTTGGCAAGATCCTGTCAAGAAAGGATCTAACATCACGATGGTAGTGTGGAGGTGCCCCATCTTGCTGGAAATAAAACTCTTCCTGTTCAAAGTCCTCTCTAATGCTTGGTATGACAGACTGTTGCAGCAAATGTATAGATTTTTTTGGGACACCATGTATTTAAAAGTTTACTTCAGATGTGGCGCAAACAGGAAACACCCATCGGGGAACCAGGGCCCCCCCCATCGGGGTACATTTAAAAAACTGCAGGGAAAAAATGATAGATTTCTCTCTTTCACACGCAAACTTTTAGTTCTTTTCCCCCATTTTAATTTTAGAATTTTTTTTTAGGTCCATTTCAATTGTTTGGCGGGTATCATGCCCCTCCCCCCCTACAACGGGGGGGGGTGAATGATGAAACCCCGTTGGGAAATGTTAAATGACACCTCTTGTTAAGATACTACTTCTTAAAAATGTATATAATAACTGATTTTTGAATTTATGTCATTGGTTGTACTCTTAAAAACATGTGAAAAAACTTAATGGTACCCGCCAATGTTCCATTTTTGGAACATGCTAAAAATCTTTAAAAAGAAATTTTTTTTCTTTTATAGATCTTATGTTTCAATTTTAATTCGATTTTTATCAAAATTTAGTTTATGTTACCTTTCAATCATAGTGCAGCATTTAAAAGGTTAAGAGAAGAGTGTACTGTTTTGGAAAAAAAAAATAATTAATCGGGGAGAAGTTTTTCTCACAATAGAATGTGTAATGACTGAATTGTGTGAAAGATATAGTTATCAATGAATTTTCTGTTTAACTCTAAAGAAACAAAAAGATAAAAAATTAAATTTGAATAGAAAATGGTTAAAAATACTTTTGCATTTTAAAGAAAAATATGTCTCCATTAAAATAAAATTAAAAATTGACTACATATGCTTTAGGTTCCGTTATAAATGCCGATATAGAGCCGATATTTTTGCTTAGTACAATTTGTTTGAAAGGAACAACACTATAAAAAAAAATTGAGATTTTTTCCAAAAAAATTTATTTAACATAAAAACATCTATTATAGGATTAAAATCTATATAAATTAAAAGTATTGAAATCCTTCTTTATTGTTACTTTAAACTTAAAATATATTTGAATAGAGGAAGATTGATTTTATTTCATAAATCTAATCATTCTATGTAATGATACTCCATTTATTTTTTTATTGTTTAAAAAAAGAGAGAGATGTGGTCACTTTTACTCTTTTTTTATACCTAATTACTTTTTTTAAAAAACAAAAAACATTAAGATGTACTTGTGTTTTCTTAATCTCATATTGAACAACAAATACAAGGTGCTTTTTCCTGGCTTAAATCGTAATAACAAATTAATTTTTTTTCCTTAAAAAAAATTTTAATTTTTAAATATTTTGTTTTGCAAACAAGTATTTTTCAACTTTTAACACAATTTTTTCTTTCAAGTATTTTTTTTTTTTTTTACTTTTCATTTTTATTGAGACTTTACATATCAGGATAGAATCAAGTGGACCCCACTTTTTTCACTCAAGGCAATGTCACAGCTGTGAACGAGTGTTCTTCTGGATTTAAAGAGGCCGAACTGAGTAATAAAATCTTCTGCTGTAGACCTCCACCGAATTTAAAAGGGGAAAGGAATGAAATCTGTTGCACTTTGGGAGGAATTTGCAAAAGAGAAGTAAACGCTTTCGGAATGATTTTTCAGGAATGAGACAAACACTCAGAGGGTTAATTTTAAATTGCACTCACTATTTTCTCTCATAATTTCAATGTTAAATTTTTCTTTTCACTTTAACCCTTTCGCAACGAAGGACGCAAATACGTGCATACTGCCAGGGCCAGAGGTTTCTATCGCGAGTGTCACTCACAGGCCAGAGGGTTTTGTGTAGTTAAGCCTAAATCCATACAAATTCTGAAATATAAATGCGTTGCTCAATATTGTTCTGTATATTATACGAATGGCATATGCTTTATATATTTTGTATTAATATACTTTATTTACTTCATCCACTTTCTGTTTAAGTACAAGTTTTTAAACATTTTATTGTAAGCATTTGTAAAAGTCAGCCTTGTAAAAAAAGTAAGGGGAAAAAAGGCAAATTTTGTCTACCAGATCTAATTATCCATAAAAAACTACTGAAAACCCAAATCAAATGCTTAAGCGAAAATAAATCTCTCAAACAAAAACCACATGTAAGTGAGTAATATTTCTCTCACTGAGTAGAAGGCCAGATCTCCATGTATCTCAAATTTTATGGGCATAGAATGCCATCTATTGCCAAAAAACTTAGCTTAAAAAACATTCCAGGTGCCTGGCGCATCAGTGAGTCACTAGGCCGGTGAGGAAGAAACACACTGACTCACTGGTGAGACACTCGTCTCCTGAAAGTGTTTTATGCCAGTGCACAGGTGAGACGTTCGTCCTGAAGGGATTAAAGCATTCTCCTCTATAAATTTTTAAACTCTTAATTTTTAATATTTCTTATCGTAACACAGTACTAGATTAAAATTTTTAAAAAATAAGCCAAATCAATTCCACTCTCAACCCAAGCAATTGGATTTCCTGCGGGAAACAGGAATTCTGCAACCATTCACGTATAATTGTTTATTCAGGACATTTATATCTAATACACTTAAAAATTGTCTTAAATTAATTGTCTTAGTTAAAAATTTCATGTTATTAAATAATTTGATTCTTTTTTTGATAAACATTATTAATCTTGCCCCTTCCTCCAGGCCATGGATCATCTTCAAAACTTCATCAATGAATGTGATCGTCGCACAGAACAAGCCAAAAGACGATTAGCTGAAACACAAGAAGAGTTAAGTGCAGAAGTTGCTGCTAAAGTAAGTTAATCTTGGTGGTTTTTGCTTGTCACTTTTCTGCTTAAAATGTTTCAATAATCTATCTATGCTTTAAAATTTATTTGTACATTTTTAAAAATAATTGAATAATTTATCGCATGGAATTGAACAATTGCTTTCTGTAAATAAACACAATGCATAAATTTAAAATAACATGAATAGTTTAAAAAATGCTTAGCTTTTTAAAAATGTAGCTATTTCAGGTTGCTTTGTCTCAGTAACTTTATTTTGGTTATAAAATTCTTTTTAAAAGATTGAGGGAACAAAATTAAGAAAGGTTTGTGAATTTTGGCGTTCATTTCTTCTTTCAAATTTTATTATAAAAGTCCATTTTGTTCGATTGTAAATTTTATTTTTTTATCAACTTTCAATATAACATCTAAGTTTTATAATTCATAACTATGATCATTTATATTTTTAATATTTCTACAAAAGGAAATGCGCTTCCATATATAATTTTCTTTCTGTGTGTAACTAGTGTTTTGATAAACTTCATGACTGATAAAGGCTCATCAGTCAGTGCAATAATGAAACAATTAGGTTCTTAAAAATTGAATAAAAGCAGTGTTTCTCAGAAGAGAGAAAACTAAGCCCTGTATGAATTACCTAATCGACTATTATTTTCTTTTATTGTTAAATATATATAAATTTGTTGCAGTTGCAACGAGTTCATGAATTGGCTGAACAAATTGGGAAACAGTTGGCACTGGCAGAAAAACTGGGTGCAGAGGGTAATGTGGAAGAATCTATGAAGACTTTGGAAGAAGTAGAGAAGTTCAAAATGCAGAAAGTTCTTGCAGAGGTAACCATCTTTCTCTTAGCCATAGGGGTGAAGCAGTAATTAATATAATCAAATACAATATTAATATAATCAAAGTTGAAATAGTTGAATAAGTCTTTAACATAGAATTTGCATTATCCATCTGCTAAATGATATCAATAAGCAATCTTGTTCTTCTGATTTGATTGTAACACAATAAAAAGGCTAAAAACTAATTAAGACTTAAAGTATTTTTTTTATTATATGATGCTTTATGAAATAAATTTAATATCCTAGTCACTTTTATATGTGATGAATGAATTGCCATGGAAAGTTAATAGATAAAATTAAGTTATTTTACATCTAATACACAAAACTATGCTGCTAATGCTTTTATTTAAATATTTTGCAAAGAAAGTGAACTTGTAAATAGTGTTTTTTCTTTACATTGTTTCAATTTTTGTTAAAAAGTACTATTAAATACTAGCTTAGTTCTGCATCTGTTTCTTGCAGATTTTTTTAAGTTAATGGCATGCAACTCAGATTATTCCAGTATATGTAAATGTTCTTGTGAATAAATTGTCTGTGTTTTGTAAATCCCCTCTTCAATTACAGCAAGAATATCGCAATTCTATGCCAGCTTCAAGTTATCAGCAGCAAAAATTACGTGTGTGTGAGGTATGCTCTGCTTACCTGGGCATTTATGATAATGATCGACGATTGGCTGATCACTTTGGAGGAAAATTGCATCTTGGATTTATTGCTATCAGAGAAAAACTCAAAGAACTTAAGGTAAAAATATTATTATTTTCTTGTGTATATTTTTTTTTTTTTTTCTCCTCAAAAGCTGTAATAAAAATTTGGGAAAAAAGAAACAGCAATGAAACAACAAGGTGATTTTTTTAAAGGGACACAATTTGATTCAATTGACTAAAATTCAAATCAAATTTTTTTGTCTAAAATTCTTTAATATTTTCTGTAATCTCATGAAATTTAAAAGCGCTGTGTTTCAAAAAATCTTGAGTTACGGTAACTTTTATGTTCATATTTATTCATCCTAATGGCAAATAAAAACTGTTAAACTAATTTATTTTAGAAAAAATAACTGGTTTATTTTCATTTAAAATGCTAAGTCTCTTTTTCTTTTGTACCAAATGCTTTGATATTTTTTCTGTTACTATTATCACAAAACCCCTACCGTTTTTTGTTACACGTAGTTCGACAAACCTAAATCAAATTTCATGTGTGCCCTTCAATTATTGTAGGTATAGCACTTTAAAATCACTTTGTAAGTTTTTAAATTTTTCTTTAAAAAATTAAATGTTTTGCTCTTTGTGTTATTTTGGGCACAAAAACTGCTTTACATAATACTTCTAAATGAGGGCATCCAAAAAATTTGTGAAAACCATGATGTTTTTATAAATAATAATATGCCCTTAATAAATCAATTTCATAAGTCATGGTGATTTTAAGCCTTCGGAGAAATGATATTCTAATCTGGTTGAAAATTTGTGTGCAAACATTTTTAAATAATTCAGTTTTGTGTTTAATTATAAACAATGGTCAAAGTGTAACAAAAAGGAACTGTCAGTTTTAGTGCATTAGAAAGTTACAGATTCTATAACTTCAAAAAGTTTTTTTTTAAATCTTTATTAGGGAAGTAAATATGTTTGTTTTAGTCTTAACACCCCTCCCCAAGTGGGATTTTTTAAATAGCAAAATTAAAATTGCATAAATATGTCTGAGAAATATGTAACAAAAATTTAATTTCCCCTTCCATATAAATGAATTTTTCTAAATCCATTTTTTCTTTTTGTAAAAATTTTGTGATTATTTTACTTTTATTTGTAATGCAATAAAAGGTATTTTTCAAAATTGATTCAACAAAAAAAATCCCCATTTTTAAATTCTGCATCATTAATAATTGATAGTTGAAAATTAGTAGTTGAATTAATGAAAGTTAAATGTGCTTCTTGAAAGGAAAAAATATTTGAATATTTCCTCAAGTACCGATAACAATTGGATTAAATTTCAAATGTAGAAATTTTTACATCATTGAGGATACAAATGTTCAAAATATTTTGTATGTTAGTATTTAGGAAAAAGATGGTGCTGTGTGTGCTTCAACAGTAGTATTATGCAGTTGTATCCACAATAAAACAAAAGAGATGTGTAAGACAGGAGAAAGAGAGAACCATATGAGACTAAAGTTTGTGAGGTTGTATGAGGTGTGAGATAATTGAGTATCAGTAGTTGCAAAATGAAAATTAATTGTTAAATAGTAAGTTAATTTAGATAGTGATATGAACAACAGTTACAACTTATTTTTTCCCCATTATTGGAGCTTAATTTAGATTACTTTTAATGAAAATTTTATCAAAGTAAAATTTATGATGGTTTTTAATATATTTTTTTGCCACATGTATACAAATCCCTATATACATATAGTGGTTTATATATAATGTGATAAAATATTGTGTACTTCAGAGGGAAAATTTATTTGCTAAAGCAGGGGGGGGGTTGACTTTTCCAGTGTACTGGCTACTTTCTAATGTTTTTAAGACATTGCGGTCCACCCAGTGACGTAGGTGTGGCCATTCTATATTACAATTGTTTTTCGTTTTTAACATTTTTTTTTACATTGTGCCCCTCCATTAAAATATGACCATACTATTTTTATTACGAAAACTCTAATAACACAAAATAGACAAGTTGAATGCTTGTACAACTATAAGTGACTGCTGGACCGTGGAAGTATTCAATGCAGCGAGCAGAGAAGATATTTGAATCAATTAATCTGGAACCGACATATGTACTTTTTTTGTTCGCTACATAGTCAGCGGGACATGACGTCAACACAAGAACCCAATCCCACGCAATCGCAGAAAGAGCTGATCATCAACATTTATTCTCTCCTTCAGTCGACGAGTGGGGAATTTTTCCCCAACAGTGGCTGTGAACATGTTAAGGGTCATCTTTTGCTTCCAATGAAGGTACATGTGTCAGCTAAACATTTATCGAATCATTTGCATAAGTAAACACAGTCGCAGTGATTGTGAAAAAACTATTCTAAATTCTAGCTGGCATCAGTGTTCCATTAATAGGTTTCTTTTAGTAAGCGTGACTTTAGTAAAGGCAGTCACCGCAAAATGTCTTGGGGGTCCACCGGTCGTTCACGATCGACTTAATGCCCATCCTGGTGCTAAAGCTTTAAAATTTTAGCCTGTATTTATCAAGGCTTTTATTTCAAAATGGATTGAATCATCACCTTTTCCAGGAATTTCTTATATTCATAGATGCTGATGATTTGGACACTTTTTCTTCCTAAAAGTGTGGTATGATTAAGTGCTTGGAAAAAAATATCTTTTGACTTTCAAAATGAAGCCTACACTTATCGATGAAAATTAATGCACAGATTTGGCATTTTTAATTGACTAAACTGTTTGTTTAAATGAGTTTAACATATTTCTTCAAAGAGAAGTCAACTCATCCCTTTATTATATCAAACCACAGTAATTCAATCCAAATGAAATAGAAACAAAGACAATTTTAAATTAAAATTAAGGAATTATGCGTTTTGATAAATTAGTTAAATTTGGTTCTCTAAAGTCTTACGAGGTATCATTTTGCTTCATGATTTGATACAGAGATGTTGGAACAAATTTAAAGATTTCTGGAAAATCATCTCTCACTCCTTTAATATTATAATTCCTTTTTTATTGAATGTATAGATCTACAACTTTTTGCTTCAAATTAAAAGGGGGGGGGATTTTTGATAGAATTATGCAAGATGTATCTTTCCAAATAAAAATATATTTTGCTTCAGAATGAGACATTAATTATTATTAATTTAGAAACATTAAATCCTTTTCAAGGATGAAAACTTTAATAGAACAGAAACTAGAATGTTTTATGAACACAATTGAGAACCCATTCAAAATTGTATATATTTTCATTGAGCCAAATACCAAAACATTAGTATCTCAGAAAACAATGACAATTATGAGGTCCATCGCCAAAAGCTCTCAAGTAGCTGAACAGTGCAATAATATTAACTCACTCTCTCAATCAGAAACCAATGTCCAGCATCAATTTATGTTAGTAATATTTTTTAATAATAAAAGAAACTAATGAACTGAGGTAGCTTAAATAATATTGTCCAATGTATAACTTTGTTTAATTAAACAAATCTCATTAGTTTCACTTTTGCATCTGTTTCTAATTTGTTGTGGTCATGTAACAAATTAGTTTTTCTTTCCAGGCTGAGGTGAATGAAAAAAGACAAAAAGGGCGCATGGAGCGTGACCGAGACTATCTGAAGGAAAGGGAGGAAAGGAACAAGGAGTGGAACAAGTCAGACAGTTCCCGATCGAGAAGACACAGGTATTATTTAACCCTCTCATTTGTGAATGAATGTACTCTTAACTCAAAAAGATATACTAAAATATAGTTAATAAAATACAGAATTCTGGAAAATGTTAAATATTAAATGATTTTCTAATGTCCTCCAAATTAAACTAAGTATTAGAAAATTGGTTATATTTTGATGTGTTGTGTATGATTTTATCTTCCCAAAGTAGGCTTTATTAACTGTTTATATGGCAATAACATAAATAACTGACTTTTATTTTAAATAACTTATTTTTAACCTATAGGAATTTTCAAAATAGTATTCTATCTTAAATGTGCGATCAGGTGTTGTCCACATCATTTGATCTTGGTTCAAAATTATATTTGTTGCCTATAACCTTAGCTTAAGTTCTAAGTAAAATGTTGAAATAAAACAGTAGGTCTCAATAAAGTATTTGAAAATTACACAAGTTTTATTGATTGATTATTTCTCTACTTTCCCTCCTGTATTATAAATGATCTGATCTTACAAATTATTTGTGTTTGAAGTAAAGAAGTGTAGAATTTATCTTGGTTTGACCTTATGAAGGCTTATTTCCTTTGCTACCTTTGGAAACAATGGTGGTATACTCATTTAGCATGTATTAGGGATTCTTTTATTTTAAACCTCTCATTTTGTTATGCAATTCTCTCTCTCGCCCCTCTGGTATTTGTGAGGATAAAATAAGAATTTTGTCTAGAATTTGTCAATTTTGTTTACAGGTTTTTTGCCATCAATTGGGGGAAGGGTTACTTGGCCAAATATGGTTTTTATGCCAAAAAAAAGAAAGCACTAATGAACCAGTTTGTTTGATTAAATTTGGTGATGCATATTCAAAGCCCAATGTTCTTTGTGAATTTGTTCTAATGCTTGATAAATTCCATTTTGTAGATCCCCATCATCTTCACGTCATCGTCATCGTTCCAGATCAGAAGAACATAAGAAACGGAGCAAGCACCGTCGACGTTCCTCTTCCAGGGAACGACATCGTTCGAGAGACAGTCGCTCCCATCGAAGGGAACGATCGCGTGACAGAAAAGATAAGATAAAAAGGTTTATTTCAGTGTTTTTTTACTTAATGCTTTACTAGCATGTTGTGCAATTTTTTTTATCTTTGATTTGATTGATTTAATTAATTGCTATTTTTTCTTTTATATATCTACATTGCATCAAATTCTGTTATTATTTAAGTAAACCTGCAATATTTGATTAATGATGTTTAAAATTGATAAAAAAAATTTTCTTATGCATACATGAAGATAATAACATTGTCCTCCCCCTAGCCTTTTATTATTTTTAACATTTCTACTTTAAAATTTTCGTGGGAATTTCATTCACTGAAGTTGCTTAATTTTGCTTTTATTAATGTGCAAATTGATAACTTGTCATGTAAGTGTCCTTTGTAGATAATAGTTTGTCAAAAGATGCATATTTATCAAAAAAGGAGAAATATATTTCCTTACCAATCATTAATAAATTAAAAATTTCAAAAAGACAAAGTTATTTGAACATGACCTTTGGATAAGTTACTTATACTGTAACAATTAATAAATGCATACCAATCCTTTTCTTCCAAAATATTATGTCATAATTTTTTAATTCCTATTCAAAAAAAAAATTATATATCTGGTTTATATTGAATTTGAGATTCCATGTCTTTGGAAAAAAATTCATATTATTAACTTCATTTATCATTAAATGTTAAAATAATTGTTGAGCATCATTTTGATGAATCTGTGTGTGTGTGTGTTTTTTTTTAACTAACATGCATTTACTGAAAACTTTTCCTGTTGATGGATTTTTACAAGAAAGAAATTATTTTTAAAATAGATTATGCAATTTGATCAATATCAGTATTTTATAATAAGGTAGAATAGGTATTTTTGTCATGACACTGCATCATTTAATATGATAAACCAATCGTGTAACTAAATTAATAAATAGAATAAATGATATAGCTAGAAAGAGTGACATCACAAAACTTCATGCTTAAGCAAGTTTATTTATTTAAGGTGGTATTATATCTTAGGTTATTTTGAAAATGTATATTAAATATCCAATTCAAGTTTAAAATACCTTATAACATTACATTTTGATGCAAATTAGATTTGCCTCTGAAATACTATAGATCAGTGGTCTTCAAATTTTTTCAACTCATGGAACCCCTAAAACTAGGCATTTTTGTGAAACCCCTAGAACTAGAAAGCATTTTCCACACACACATTTAGAAGAATATATTTTTAAATAATGTTTTAAGATCAACAAGTTTTAGGTACTTTATGTAAAGGCAACTAAAAAAGTATTGTATTCATTATTCAAAAATTTTAATCTACTTTTATATAACTTACTCATTAATAATATTAATCTATGATCCAATAGTCATTATGCATTCTATTTAGTACTTGGGATATGTGCTTGCATTTTTTTTTTACACAAACTGTCAGATTTTAGTTCTATTGAGATTAATTGCAGTCACATTTCATATTAGTTTAATTTCTGTCTGGTGCTTTGTGTTCATAGCTCTTCATGTTGAGAAATATTTTTCACTTATACACATTCTTCTAAATCGCATTAAAATGTTTATAGCTGTGTAAGAAAGACTGCATGTTTTACATGAATTTGTAACTTAAAATTTAAGAGCCATTCTTGCTTCAGTTTAGATTTTTAACATAGAATCTGTTGTTATTTCAATAAGTTGTTCCCTCTCCTTTATTGTAGGTTTTTTTCCGCAGATGCAAAATGGTGCATTTTTCATTAGAAAACTATATGGTTTTGCAAGACATTGTACTAAAAAGTATAACATTTTCTCATGGAACTGGGGATGGTAAAAAATAAAATATTTGCAATGTAGTAGGTAGTACACATAAAGATATAAAACGTTTTAATATTTTTTTTATATATATTATAGTAGTTTATAAATATTGCTAAAAAAGTTATTATGTATAAATAAAATTTTCAGTTTCTTAATGACAGGGATGAGCTTTAAATTCCTGTGTCATACATACTTCATACAGAACGTGAATCCATTTTGCATTCACGATTTGAAATTTTTTTTTTTTTTTTGCGACTTATGTTTATTTTAGGGTTCCGTGGAACACAATTTGAAGACCACTGCTATAGATGATTCAGTATATTGTCATTTTGCAGAATCAAAGCTAGAAAGAACTAGTTCTGGAGAAATTTGTTCCTTGATAAAAAGGACACATTTTTTATTAGTTCTCAGTCATGCTTGAGTTAAGTATAGAAAGTTGATAGTTAACTTTTATTGAAAATGCTGATAGTTTGTGTGTCATGGATTTAAACGGAAAAGCCAAAAAAGAAAACAGCTTGCTGGTGTGATAATTTTTAAAATGTATCATAATGGTACTTAAGATGGTTCTTAGAAACAAAAGGACAGATTACATAGTAGAAAGGGAATATGCATATACAAATTAACAACTAAGGTGATGTCCCCCCCCCTCCCCCTGAATTATTACCTAGGTCTTACTCATGATGAATTTATCCACAGAATTAATCACTATTTTTAACTGCAAGTATTTTGTCAATCTAGAGAAAGGATAAAAAGTGAGTTAGAAAAACATTTTAATTTCCATCAATGGTTTCTTGTACATGATGCAAAACCCCCAAACAACATTACCTTTATAACAATGTCTTGCTAAGCATTCAATCGAAGTGATAAATTGCACACCATTTTCTCATAGCTTAATGTCCATTAATTTTTTCTAAAGCTTTTAAGATGACCATGAAAAGATCAAGATTTAAGAAACTCTTGAATAATTGTATGAATTCTGAATAATAATAATGATTGAAAGAAACCCTGGAACAATTTTATTTGAAAAAGATAAATTTATTTGAACATAATTAGTTTTTCTTTTTAAAAATTTGTCAGGCTAAATTACTGGTATAGCTTATATTTTTATGGTGCAAATAAAGTTCACATTCTTGATTCTTTCAGGAGTCGTTCCAAAGAGCGTCGTCGATCCCACTCAACTGGAAATGATAAAGTAGAAAATAATCACGAAGGTTGATGTTTTTACAATCTTGTTTTATTTCTCAAGTAGCTTTGTTCAAAAAAAAACTTGTCTGTACTGTTTTGTGTAAAATAAAAACACTTTAAAAAATTTGTTTCCAACATAATTTTTTTTTCAATCACTGCTATTAGTTCACAATAGCACAGAGTGACCCATGCAAGCTTTTAAACTGACCCACGATTGTTAGGGTACTACTTGGTTGTTTATGCGAGTTTATTACGATTTTCGAATTTGTGTAGATTATTTATATTCTGTTTGTATTTTTTCAAGCACTGCATTGACACAAAAGCAATTTAAATGCTGGTTTATAACCTTCACTTTGATCATTACTGTTCCAAAGTTACTCAAAGGACAACAAATGTATATGAAAGTATGTATTATTTGAAATAAAGCGAACATGTTTACAAAGTATTAAATAAAATGTATAATTTTTCTTACATTTTGTTTGTTGAAAAAAAAATTGACAAACCAAAGCAAATAACCATATTTAAAGCACTTTCTTCAGATAAAATGCACTTTTGTAAGGTTATGTTCAGCGATGTTTGTAGAAAGAGACTTCCATAGCACTTGAATCGTCCCCTCTCTGTTTCACCTTGTGAGGCACCATAAGCATGTCTGTTATTCTCGATACTAGCAATTTTGGCTCGCAATATAAGGCGCCCTTGTACCAGCGTTGAACTCAGTGGCATCCATTTTGAACGCATTTAAAAGTACAGTGTGTATGTATATTAGATATGCTGATACAAAATTTTGTCTCAATTTATAGTGTTCTAAATATAAATGTTTTAAATTGTAGCCCTGTACTATGTCGGCGGTTAAAAAATTAAAAACAAGCCACACAAGTTCCAGGCCATATCAAGCTGGATGGTTTTATGACTATGGTGGGATTGAAAGGAATAAAATGGTTATATGTGAAATTTGTAATGAAAAAGTGACTTCATGTATATATATAAGGAAAGAGTTAATAAAACTAATAACATTGAAAGGGAAATGCATCAGTCTTGATATTTTTAGAGGATTTGCTATTGCATTTAAAGAAATGGATATTGACCTTCAGAAAATAGTTTCTGTAACAGATGTTGTACCTAGTATGGTAGGGAAAAATGTTGGGTGTATTCAGTATCTTAAGCAAAATATTTCATATTCTCTGATTGAATTTCACCGTATAATACACCAGCAAGTTTTATGTGTGAAGCATGGTTTAAAAATATTTTCCAATGTAATGTCAGTTGTAATAATAATAATCAACTGTTTCGAGGCAGTTTGCACAATTCTTAGAGGAAATTGAATGCCAATATTCAGGGATTTTGACATACAGCAGCGTACAATGGCTTAGTTTCGGTCAAGTCCTTAATTGCTTTGTAACGTTATTAGAAGAAATTAAGCTTTTTTTAATTTAAAAAGACAATAGTTTCGATGAATCATCAAATATACATTAGTTAAATTATTTAATGTTTTCATGCAATATCACTAGCATTTTAATGAACTACATAAAAAAACTTCAAGGACACAGACTAATTGTTTGCACGATGTTAGAAAATATTAAAATATTTATGACGAAACTTGACATCTTTGCTAAGGATTAGGAAATGAAAATTATGAAATATTTTCCTCAATTACAAAAACATTTTCAAGACACAATAACTTTTGAAAACTCCATTGACATTCAAAAAAATGCAATTAAAAATATTTAATGATCATGCTGGAAATAAAACAAAAACTTTTGAAGACAGATTCATTCAATTTAGAAGATTGAAAAATACATTTCACTTAATTTTATATCCATTTGAAACAATGAAGTTAACCAAATTTATGTGGCTAGTAGGGATTGCAATATCGGACTAAAAGTTCAATACCGGTATTCAGTATTTTTTAGTTCTTAATACCAGGATACCGGTAGAAGTTTCAGGAAAAGAAAGGAAATGCAGGTTTTTCTTTGTTTTATTTGTCAGTTTTATTAAAGAGTGTAAATATCACAAAAAATTAATTTGTAATTTTAAAATTTTAACAGTATATGAAGAATTACAAAAAAAAAGTAAAGGAACATCTTATTTAAGTCCCCAAAAAGTGTAAACATCACTATTCAGACTGTGATACTAATACAGATTTTTGAAATGTGATCTTAAAAAACATGATGCTTCAATTGTAGTGTTATTAAGCCTGGGACGTAATTTTGTGCAAAAATTACCAGCAGACAAAAACGCTCTTTCGACATCTACGCTAGTTGGTGGTACTGTTAGCAATGCGCGATATACTTTTTCCACGTATAGTAGAACGTCGTTTATCCGAATCAATTGGGACCGGGCGCGCGCCGTTTGGATACTCGATTGTTCGTATAACCGAATGGTGATCCATGCAGTATATGAAACCGAACACTATACGAATATTGAAAATCATCATATGAGGGAAACGTGCTTGAAGAAAAAGCAAAATAGGGGGGAAATATTGCAATTTTACATTTATTGTGGAAAATAATCACTTATTTTTCGCTGTACTATTGTACACCGTTTTTTCGATTCAAGGTCTCTGATTCTCTTGAGCAGCAGTAGTTGAGTAGGATAGCACTCTGATTGTTGTTCGTACCACCCCATAGCTGTCTCTAACGCAGAAACGTGTCGACATTTAATGAATCTTTGCTACTATCCTCGTTGTTGTCCTCGTCTTCATCTATGACAGGGTCAGGTTCTTCTTGCACGGAAGTCATAATTTTGCCATCATTTAGAATTTGAAATCCACAGTCTTCTGCATCGCATGCCATCCAGGTTTCTACATTAACAAAAGAGCACACATACACCCCCTCACTTGGAAACAAACTGACCTAATAATCCGCACAGTTGTTTACCAAATAATACAGCTGAAATTCCCCAAATATCCCTCACGTTGGGGTTTAACGCCACTTTTGGCCTCACGCGAAACAACCGTTGAGCATTCCACTGTTCCAAAACGTATCTGGATATTTGACGGTCCGGATAATAAATGTTCTGGTAAACGAAGTTCTACTGTATTTACCTCTAAATCTCTCATCTTCAAATAAATCGATTTCTCATCAGATAGTTTTGAATATATAGCTGATTTCTGTATTGTATTTTGGTTTGTTGAAATTTTTTTTGTTAGGCTAATTCTACTTTTTGATCAAAAGACAATTCATTTTCACTATCGACAGTGTCGTAATCATCTTCGATAACTGTAACGAATTCTTCTGAATGTGGGTAAAAAAATTAAGAACATTTACTATAAACTTGATCAAATCTGAATTGGTTAGTCTCTTTTCTACTTTTTCATTTATAAAATCATATGTAAATACAAGTATGATATGCAAATAATAAACTCTTCAATAAAAAGATATCGAAATATTACGCACTTCCTTCTCTACTACAACCTTGTTTTCACATATACGAATATCAGACTACGAATCCTGTGAGTGTGCAATATCACTCTGAGCTGAAATAGAATAGTTTTAGATCGCCTTCTTGGATAATTCACATATTTTATTACTTCTCTTGACTGTAAGATGACGATGCCACTCTATATTCAAAGTCTTAATTAATTTCGTTCGCTAGGGAGACAAAAACGTATACTAGGTTGGCGATCCCTGAACATATAAGGGAGACAATTTAAAAAATTTATTGTAAATACCAAAAAACCGATTTAAGCTTGTGAATACCGGTATTACAATATTGTACAAATGGCTCAAAATATCGGTATTCAGTATCCTGATATGCCGGTATTGCAATCCCTAGTGGCTAAGTATCTATAATTTAGAAATAGAATTTGATTTCGAAGCAGCGCAGTGTGGGAAACAAAACTTGAAGACCTGATTTCTGAAGCAGAAGGAAAACTGTGTGGAAGTAGTGCAGATAAAATTGATACCACAGTAAAAATTGAAAATATATTAAACGTATGGAATTCTTTACCAAATAATTTTATATCAATGAAAAAACTAGTGAATGTTCTTTTAACGATGTTTGGATCTACATATTCATGTGAAAAATTGTTTCCTTCAATGAACTTTGTAAAATCTTTTAATAGAAATAGACTAAATAGGGAATTAACTGCGAAATTCGTTAAACTAATAAGTACATAATATGAACCTAATAATTAAAAAACTATTTGGAAATAAACAGCACAGATATATATTTCTCATTAAATACTTTATAATCAATTTTTTATACATGCATATTTATTTATATATATGTATTCTAAAAAATATTTCATTCTATATAATGTGTGCAACTTTCGTTAATATTGTTATTTGCATCAAACACTTTAAAGTTGTTAAATTGTCAAACCACGCCCATTTTTAACTGTTAAACCAATTGAATTACAAGGATGTTTAATTTTAAAAACACTCAGATAAAAAATTTTAAACTTAACTCTGGTGCAAATGAGCATTAGTGACCCACGAGTAGTACTAAAAAATATATGAGCAAAATTTGACCCACATCTCAAAAAGGTTCGCCATCCCTGCCCTATATCTTGTTCAAATTTTCAATTGTTTATAAAATACAGTTTAAAGGTCACAATTGAGCTGAATTTTTACTTACATGATTATTTTGGTTGACAACACGGTAATTTAATAATAATTAATTGATTAAAACTAATTATTCAAAGAATTACAGTTACAGCCACGTTGGCAACTTAGAGCCCATTTTAGTGACTTGTGTCAAAACATTTAAAAAGTTTTTTTCTCACACTTTAAAGTGCTTATTTGAGCTGAAATTTTCTGTACACGATTGTTTTGGATGACAGTATAATAATTTAATTAAAATAAATTGACTGAAACAAATTCTATTTAAAGAATAACAAATACAATCACGTTGGCGCTTCATTTTTAACGACTTTAAAAGACTTTTTTCCCTCACGCTTAAAGCATTCAGTTGAAGTGAAATTTTATATACACGATTGTTCTGCGTGACAATAGTATACTTCAATAATGATTAATAAATATTAATTGCCACTTAATGTTGTGATTCTGTCGTATGTATATACTTAGTTATATTAACTGTAATTATTTAATAAAAAGTAACTAAAATGGAAATTTTTCTTTGTTAACCTAAGTAGGAATTGACTTTAATTTTTTTTTTATATTGTGTGTTTAAAAAAGGCTAAGTAAATTTTGTCAGTTTTTCAATAAGCTAATACTAAATCATGTCTCTTGTGACTGTTTCTTGAATTTATTTTGGAAATTGAGACATACGTGAATCTTGAGTTCTGGAACATTGATATTAAATAATCGTATCTTTTTTACTGCAAAATGTAAGAGCATATCTCCTGCTGATAGATGATGTCAGTGGTTGAAAGGAAATAAGGTATTGACAAATAAGTTAATAGAGGGGAACATGTAATACTAATGTTCTTTGTATTGGTTAAAAAATAAGTCCAAATCAATGTATTTTAAATGAAAATGTTTACAGTTACATCTTCAATAATTTCCAAGGTGTTTATCTCATTTCCAGTGAAGTTTTCATTATTAGCACAAAAGTAACTAAATTGGGGTGCAAATGGATGAATTAGTTAACTTCTAAAAAAAAATTTTTTTTTTCTTCAGGAGTGAGCTCTTAGCTTAAATTTCAAATTTCATGAAGTGGAAGTTGGCATGTTAAAAATCTCTTTATTTGCTCTTAAACAAGTTAAAATTTTTATTTAATATTTAGAAAAAGTTTTTTTATATTTAAAAAATTGGATTTTTTTTACTATTTAAAGTTATACAATTTTTAATTATCTATTTGTCTTACGATGTTCGAAAACAGAAAAGTACTAAGAGCACTATTTTTTCCCCAAACCAAAAACTTTATATTGACAAAGCTTGCTTTTTATTTTGTAAAATAAAAGTATATTGGATGATTTTTTGATTTTAAAAATTTATTTGAGGAAAAATGTAGAAACAATTAAACAAATTGAAAATCTTAAAAGGAATATGAAATTATCTTTCATTGTTTTATAAGAAAATTTTCTTTAGATTGAAAATTATTTACTCTTCCCTCTACTTGTGAAGAAGCATTTGGCTACTTTCTTGTAATTACATTTATACAATTTATCATTTCAAACAGGAACACCTCATTTCAAATACATTGATTCTAAAAAATTTTTAATATTTTTATTTTATTTATTTATTAAATACACTGCTTATTCTAGCTTTAATTTTTAACACACAGTATAAACTAATAATTTTTGCCAATTTCCATAATATTCCATTGAATCTGAAATAAAATTAATGTACCACAAAATCATAGTTACTTTTTAATCAAATTTGCTTTATTTTTTGATTAAATAAATGGGTTTCTTATCTCAATAATTATTAGAAAATGAGAAATAATGAATAAAAATTCAGGAAAAAAACGTGCATATTTTTGCTTATGTAAAATAATTATGATCAAATTTTAAAATATTTTTTGCAAATGAAATTTAGCTCAGAATAAAATGTTACAATCGACAAAATGTGTTATGGATTAGCCAAAAGTGAAAAAAATTTATTAAATTAGTATAAGGTCTGTACTTAATTTTTCTGTTGCTTGTTTCATCGTTTTTCTACTCTTATTTGAGCGATTCCTGATCACTACATTTTCAATACTCTAGAACAGTGGTTCCCAACTATGGTCTGGGGATCAAATAGTACCAGTCCCACAAGGAACATTAAATTATTTCCATTTTTTTACTGTGTTGCATTTCTTTCGGGTTTGAGCGATTTCTTAAAAAAAACACTTTATATTCATTTTTAGTGCAACTGTATTTTGTTCTGACCGTATATTTAAATACAACTAAATTAAAATTATTAAATCAAAACAATCTAAAATATAAACAACCCGTGTCTCCCCTCAGTGGGCCGCTGTAAAATAATCAAACTTTGACCAGTCCGCAGCAATAAAAAGGTTGGGGAACACTGCTCTTAAAGGTTAGGAAGACTTCAGGGGAGTTGGAAACCTCTATACCGATAATGTTAAATTGACTGTTTTCGAAGTACCTTTTCTCAAAATCTGTTATATGTACATACTTGAAATTTCTCATACAATTAAAATACACATTTCTCATAAAACTGAAATAAGCTTTTAGCTAATTTTAAATTTTTTCATAATTTATAAAATATTTTATCACACATAGTGAAATTTAACCCATTTTTCACATAAAAGAATTTATAAAAAATTTTTTATGAGTTTTTTGCAAAAAGCTCATTTGAGTATATATTAGCCATCATTATAAATATATCATAAAAAATTTACATACCTGTGAACAGTAGTTTCTCAGAAAAGGAACATCGAACATCAAAAATTTACATTTTGAGATAGATTTTAATGAATAATTACTTTTTTACTAAAACATTCCTGCCCCGTACTCTAAATGATCAGTATTTTTTTGAATATCATCATCCTCTCGCTTTCTTTTAAGCCTTTTTTCTTTCCTGACTTCCTTTGTTTTTTGTAAACAAGCATATTTTGCCTTTAACAGCTTCTGTTTGTCGAGGCACTCCATTGCCTGTATGGTATAATCAGCAGGCTCAATACTTAGTTTTCTTAAAATTTCTAGTTTTGATGCATTCCCCATATTGAAAGATGAAATTGCATCATGTGTACCTAAAGATAAAACTTCTATTTGTACAAATGTTTTCTTTGGTACACGAGACCATATTACATTATTTACACTTTCGTTTGGATTTTGTGTACCTCCATGTAAACACTTTTTTAGCAATTCTGGGTTTGCTAAATCTCTAAAAACAGGTCACATTGCCTCCACAACAACAACAGGTAAACTATTTTTGTGATGAAAATTCTCCCCAAGAAATTCTACCTTTTTAAATTTACACCATGTATTTTCATCTGACAGGCAAAATCCATGCTGAGGTTTTTCATTGGTCGATAATTTGTGTAGAAATATTGCCCATACAACTTGCTGCATGTCCTTTACACTAGACAAATTTCTGCGTATGGCTAAACCATAATATGCTTGGAGACAGTCGATTTCTGCCTCTGTCAATCTACCTTTTCCGCATAAAGGCTTTCCGTCAGAAAGTTTTTGGCCCCTCAACTTAGTCTTCAAGCGTCGAAGGCGTGTCCCCATCCTTTTCATTACATGACCTATACATTCTAATTTCTCAACAGAGCAGTGGTCACCATATACATTGTTCTCGACAATAGAAGAAAAAGCCTTGGAATCCCCATCTCCTAAATATTTTGTATACCAAACATTGTATAGAGACTGAGAACAGCGGAAAATAGATAGTGCACCATTTACTTCCATCTTACCGCTATATCTTTCGAAATTTCTTTTGCAAGTTTGAAGATGTTTGCCTTTATTCGGACAAATACAATGCTTGGAAAATACTTCGACGTCTACTACTTTCCCGCTATCAACACTTGTGACTGTCACTAAGCCATTCCTCGAAGAAAAACCTCGTTTCTGCCAGCTACCATCAACAGCAAGGTCCCTTTTCCCGTCATTTTCATCAACTGCTTCACGAACAGCTTCAGCCATACTATCTACACAGGTTTCTCTTGCTGCCTGCAGTAAAATGTTGTTGTACTTAAGAGAATTTTGTGGGTGGCGGGGGAAGATTCATGATGCCGTAAAACATCATTGCAGACTCAGCGCCTTTACCTATGCATCGCATAGCATACACTAACCGCGTGTTGAGTTCATAGTTTTCTGAACTATCACATTTCTTTGAATTAGAAAAAGTATAGTCATATTTACAAGCAGGGCATTTTAAGAGAAACTTCACAGCTTTACCACAGTTGCTTTCATTGAGGTGCAATCTAAGTCCTGTTTTTTCACATTTCAAACATTTAACTGCTTCAAAAAAAACACAAGCTAAAATGTTTATGTCCACAATAACATTTCTGAAACCAGAAAAAGCCTCATTGGAATATGAAATATCCATGTTTACAATTTTCCTTTCACTAGCAGATGGTTTAGTGTCATTGCTACAAAGCTTTGCACCATCAGCACAATTCCTTACATTAGCAGAGTTGTTTTGATTAGTAGAATTGTCTTCTACACAAACATTGCTGCATCTTCCTTTATTTAAAACACCTCTTCGTTTTTTAAAAACTTTAGTTGATGATCTAGGCATGGTAAAATCGAAAAAAAAAATAGCAAACTCTTTGATAATTTAAGCTAAATGTTGTTGAAAGAATACTTATGAGATCAAGAACAACAACGTACTTCTGCAAGTGTAAACAAACATAGATTTGTCCGTTAAAAATACAGTGAGGCTTCTAAACGGCTAGGAAATAAAAAATAAAATGCTCAATTTACAATAAAAGTTAAATATTTTGATTTTTATCAGACATTCAACTTTTAAACAAATACGAAGTACTTTGTTTACATTTTTCGCCATTTAAGTGGGCGTGGCCCAATTTGAACGATTATTTAAAATTTTATTTTAAGGGCTTCCTAGAGGTTAATGTAAGGTATTTTTAGAAAGGTTAAAATCTATAGAATTTGAAAATGCAAAAATCTCAAAATGTCAAGAAAAGAAGATTTTAGCTTTCCAACTGCCCTTCATTAAATTCAAATCTCGAATATTATATGTATACGAATTTTTTTTAATAGCGTATTTAAACCCTTAAAGTAATTAGAATTTTTAAAACAAAAACACATTTGTTTTACATATCTAAAAACTATTTGGGGTTGATTAATCTGCAAAATGGAGATTTAAATGAAAGTAACATAAGCAAAAAATTGTTAAATTAGAATAAAAGCTAATCCCATAATTTTTAACTACTACTGGCCCAGCGTAATTTGAAACATAGAATATAATTATAAAAAATGTTGATTTGGCTGGAGTAAAAAGTTGGATGCACACTTAATTTGGTGATATTTATTTTATTATGGAAGTTCTTTATCTGTAACCCTTACTGTGTGTGCTGGTTATGTCTGATAGGATAGAGACAGATAAAAGGAACAAACAAGACCGGACGTGTAATACGCAATTTCGTTGGCAGCACCTATTCCTATAATCTACAAACAAGGATGGGTTACTTTGATATTTTTGGCCTCTTTTTGAAAATCGCCAAGTTCATCGTTGGCTTAATTGAACCTACTAAAATCATTCTTGCTATAGCGCTCGTGCTGAAAGGTTCGTATATAAAATTCTAGCTGGGAGATTTATTGATTAGGTATTTTATAACTTTGAATTATAATGTTGAGAAATTTTATTTCCGTTTTTATATTGTATTAATTTCCTGTTAAGTTTTCCATCATTTTAACATATTTGCTGATTTATGGAATTTTTAACTTATGTGAACAACTAAAAACTTTGATTCATAATTTTGAATTATTATTATTTTACTCTTTTTATATTGTATTTTTATTTTATTTTGTGCTTTGATTTGATGTAATTAACATTTTCCGTTCATCGACTTTCTAGCTTCTGCCGTGTAAAAGCTCGATTCTCCGATCACGTGAATGTAAAAATTTTATGCTTTGATTATTTATAATGTTTTAATAATACGTTTTAAAATTTAAAGGTATTTACCATTGTAGTAGATTCATTATTTTTTTTAGTTCCTGCTGGGTGATTGCACACTTGGCGGATCTCGTGAGTGT
Organism: Trichonephila clavata; assembly: GCA_019973975.1. NCBI lineage: Eukaryota > Metazoa > Arthropoda > Arachnida > Araneae > Nephilidae > Trichonephila > Trichonephila clavata. Next base: position 7,525 of record BMAO01021675.1, on the reverse strand, counting down.
AAAACTTTTTCTTGTCGTTAAATCGAAAGTTCTATTGATTGTTATGAAAAATTAGCGTAAATATATGAGGTAAATTGTTTGGCTAAATTTTTTAAATGATTGTGAGAATAATAATAGAAAATACAAATTTTCTGGAGGTGTTCTTGTAAAAGAAGGGTGCCCTGCTAGGATCCAACCAAAGGTAATAACGCTATTCTTAATAAGAAAATACATTTATTTAATTAAAGTAAGAAAAAAATCATTATTGGAATGTATTATCTATTGCAAAAATTTTTATACGAATCACATGTAAAGATCTACACAATATGTTTAGATTTAACTTTCCCTTAACCTTTTCCATATCATGAGTGAAATTGTAGATTTAGATATTTAACACATTTGCTAACATGTGAAGCTTCCTAGAAATATAAAAGAAAAACTAGTTGTATAGAAATATCAAAAGATTCTGTATTCCAATTATTAATGGAATATCTTGGTAGAATCACTCTTTATAAAGACTATTAAGGGATCAGTATAATATATTTTTCAAAGCATAATCAAGCATTTCAACTGGTTTATAAAACTTGTATAGAGTTCATTAAAGCTAATCTTGAAATGGGTATTGAAAAATCTTCAGTATTAGAATATGTATTCGGTTAATAGAAGTTTAATTGTACTTGACTAATAAGGAATGCTTTACTCTGTTGCTCATGTTATTACTAATAAATTAAATACAGGAAATATGTATTGTGTTTCAACATTCAGGGAGAAAGGGTGCCCAGTTAAAAATTAATTGCATGGAACAGCTTTAGTATCGCCCACCCATCCAATTTGGCGCAAATGTATTGAGCAAAAGTTCCAATTGCATTACGGCCAATGATGACCAAACAGTTTCACATGCTTTTAAAACATATTTCGGAATAGTGTTTGGCTTTGCAATTGGCACCTTCAATGCACTTGGAAGAAATGGTTAAATGATCTTGTTTTCCAATTTTGAAATGCGAAGGGAAATTTCTCTAGTAGCTCTTTTGGAAGGAATAAGTTCAATAAGATGTAAACAAATAATGGAAAATTTTAAAATTGCATTGACTGATAAAAAGCCTGCTTTCAATAAATATTTTGATGATAATTATTGTAATTCAGCCTACTAATAGTATAAGTCACGTCATCTATACTTCTGCATGCCAATACTGATAAAAATATATATTGTTAACCTTTTCACAGTACATGAATGTCCAATTATTTTAAAATGAAAATTTAACTGTCAAGCAGATAGTTTGTGTAAAATACAGCATGACACATATTTAGCACATTATAGAATTTTAAATGATACTCTCCCCAGTTTATATCCTCACAACCTATTTCCATTTCAAAATGAATTAAAAATTCCTGAAAGATATTTATGACCAGGCAACAAATTCTTGGTTTGTAAAATTGCAGACTAATGGAGATGTATTTTATGTAGTTAAAAAGATTATGGAAGCATTTCAGAAAGAGGTTGTGTGTGTGATGAATGCCATTACAGGTGTGTAAAATTATCATGTTCAGCTTGGTATACATGTGAATGCTCAGATAATCATGCACCATGTAAACATATTAAAGTTCATTCTTAAATTGTTTTAGAGATTCCATGTTGTTGAAAATGTTGAATATACTTCTTTCCATATCTCAGATAGAAAGTGTGGCGTGGGGTCTTCCGTCAAAGAAATATGTAATGACATAAGAAAAACCAGGAAACTGAACTTCTATTTGTAGTATTGAATTGTTTTTTGCAAGGTAAAATAGTTCAGGAACAATTGTCTCAACATGCAATTCAGTAAAAGAAAGGTAAAAAGTAATTACTAAAGAATTATTTACCTGATCCTCATGTACCTACCTCCCAATCAGCATTTAAACTAGCAGTAAATATTTAAGCCAACTATTAGGGATTTAAAAATAAAAATAAAAACTCTGGGATGTTCTTTTTTAGTTGTCAAGAAAGAAAACATTCAAGCTCAGTCTAGTCAGCATTACTCAATTCAAAAACTATTTGCAAAAAAACTTAACTGTATCTTTAACACCTGATATATGCTTGTAGTGTTGTTTTATGTTTTCCAAGACATTTAGCTATGTTTTTATGGGGTAAAGTTGTATATTTTTATATCAGATGAGGAGGTAAGTAATTATCAAAAATAACCAAATTTTTGTCACAAATGGCTTTATGACAGTATATTAGAAGCATATAATTTAAAAATCATGCAGGATAGAGATTCCATTGCAGTTGAATGTTACCACACAAATTTTGGAAAGTGAGGGGAATATGGTAATTTTTTATATCATTCATTCTTAATAAAATTTTAGGCAAAAAAATTGATTTATACTTTTGGAACATATAAATTTAGAAAATACATGTATACTTTTTGAAGGTAAGTCTTTAAATATAAAATATATAGAATCAGGTGATGTTAATGCTTGCTATCAATACAAGCAAAAGTATATACTAAAGTAAGTAATATGTTTTAACTTATGTGTAAACAATTCTTTATAATAACTGATTCATCATTTTGATAATAATTGTGCTATTTGTTATACAGGAATAGACCTTGAAAATTTGCCTTGCCTATTTATAAACAGGTATTTCATCCATATGTTATATTTCATGGGCGATGAGGAAAGTGGCAGTGAAAGTAATGATATAATGTGATTGCCTTTTTTATGGTATAGATGTACTAATAAGGATTTTTTTTTGTCCAGTAATGGACCAGTTTTTGATATACTATTTGTTTTATAAATACTTTAAATAGTTTTAGTTTTTCAGGTTGCTTTATATGTGTTCTGCGTATCAACCAGAGATGAATGAAGTAAATATTCTTACATCACTGAGAGTCTTGAATGAATTTTTGATCTTAAAGAGTGCTAGATGGGATTTTCAGCTGTGGTGACATATACATTATAATTGCATCACAGTTGAGAAAGACTTTCTAAAGCATTAAAGATTGTGTAGTGTAATTAATTAGTAAGTAATATTTATATGATGGGAAATGCAATATAAGTTAATATTTTATTTAGTTTTAAAAGCAATCAATTGTATACTTTTTTTAAGACTGTCAACAATATTAGTTACACAACACTTTTTAATACAGTAGGTATAATTCAAAACCATTTAAAAAATACAATGGTTTGTGCAGTAAAGTAGCTTAAAAGGTGGTGCATTCAGTCTTATGTCAAAGCGGCACAAGTAATAAATTTTTCTTAAATCAAAAAACCTTGTATAGTTGATTTTTCATAATTTTTACAAGTTCCATAAGTAAACAATCATTAGCTGCATAGTTATTTATATTAAAATTTTAACATTTACATGCAACATAAATACATTTAAGAAAAAAACGTTTAACAGTACATGTTTTGTAAAGAAAATTGGGAAACTGTATTTCTTTTTTTAAAAAAAGGTATAAAGTATTCATTTAGTTTTGAAATCCTAGAAATATTATGCAAGTCAATTATTTCTTTGCTACTTTCCATTATAAATTATTCTATTGTAGCTAAGTTCATCAAAATCGTTTCCTTCAACCACATAAATTATACTAGAATCCTAAGAGGGTTTTCAGACAAAAATATAACTTAGTTCTTGGTTTTGCTAGTTATTTTTATAATGCTTGATACTCAGCTTAACAAATATTAATTTTTTTAAATACTATTAATACTTCAATATTTTCGCGATTTATACTTTTGTATTACTATTTAAAAAATAATTTTCCGGATGTGCTAACTTTTGAAGACTTTCAGAAATATATAAAACCTGCAGCTAGTTGAGGAATTGAGGCTTCACATAACAAATAGCGATCTTACATCGATAGATTAAATCAGTCGCATTAAAATAGAAAGATAGCTTTTTATTGGATCTCGTAAAAAAGTTTGTTAATGTCTATGTCTCAATTGCTACTATTACTCTTATTCAAACTTGCATAAAGACTTCTATTTTTCTTTGGTGATCTTTTTGACAATCACATCGTTCTGATTTTTAAAAAAATGCATTAAAATAATTTTATATTATTATACTAATATTTTATTTTACTAAAAGGATGAAATTCCGTAGAACTATTAATCTTGGGAGGGTTTTATTTGAAATTAAAGAAGATATTGCTGCAAAATAAAAGATTCGCAATAATATACTTTAGTATTCTAATGATATATTTCAATTATTGTGAGATGAATGAAAGAAATGCATTTATTAATTTCAGTAATGAAACATATGTAAAACGAAATACAAAACAGGCTCGGATGTGTGTAACAAGAAAAAATTTGCTTGATAGTAAATTGAGAGAAACTCAGGAACGATCACAACAATCTCATATTAGAAAGAGCTGTACATTTTTTAATAAATTCTGACGGGATTTAATAAAAATTTTGGAAAGGCAGGGCATGTTTTTCAAAGATTTGTCTGATGATTATAAAAAAGAATTCAAACAACACCTTATTTATTAAAATTTATCCGATAAATATCTCCGAAATTTCGGGGTTTTTTTTTAATATTTAACTATTGGATTCAGTTTATTGATCAGCAATAAAATAAAGAAATGTTGAAAAAATTTGCTTAGTATAAAAAATGCATAAAATAACAATTGAATACCATGAAATTAGTAAAATTAGAAACCTGTGTTGCTCCATGACCCAATCGATCAATTTAAAACATTGTCAGCATATATATATACCTGATAAGGTTTGGGCTAAAAAACAAATTAAAAACTTCCTTACTGATATCACTATGCACCCTAAGCTTAACATTTATAAAAACAAAATATAGACCTTTATAAATCGTTTCTAGGTTTAAAAAGAAGGGGGGGGGAAACATTGTTTTAGCGAAATGATTTTATGTTCATTGCAACAATATGCGTATAATATTAATTGGATAATTCCAAATGAGTTAAAATGGCTAATAATTCTATTAGGGATGTTTAAATCACCTAAACCTTGAAGTAAACCGCTTTTCAAGATTTGGGTGTGAAATAAGCAATTATATGCTGCCGCTCCCTGATTTAGGGGTGCGAGATTCCAAAGATGAAAGTCGGAGACAGAAAGTCTGATTGCCTTCTTCTCGGAAAAGGGAATGAGATTTACTTTTGACATTTATTGGAGGCATCTGGTCAAAGTGGTTCAACAGTATCGGGGCTTAGAGAGGTGTGGTCTGAAAGACTACCGCGTGACATAGATCTATAGTTATACTGATAACAGCAATATTTTCTTCCTCAATTGATTTATCTGTAAAACAGTTGAAATGATTAAAGATAAAAAAATTTCCTACACATCATAAGGGGAAAATCAGATACATAAACGAAGCAAAGTTTTATAAGAATGTAAATACGCATTAAAAATAGATCTATCATAAAATAATTTGAATCAAATATAAGCTGAAATTAACTATGCAATTATAAAGAAAAACGTCGGAATTTAGTGAAGAAATTTCTATGTAAAGTTCAAAAAGTATTTTTCATGTTTTTTCCTGCGTTCACATAAAATTGAATAAGCGAAATATTTTATAAAGCTTTGCAATAAAATTCCATGTGTAAGAATATTAACAATTGTTAAATACAGTTAGATCATTTTTACAAGTGGTAAAAATACAGCAAAATTGCATTTCATATAATACCATCAATATCTTTTTATAATCCTAAGAAAAACTTTTCTTATTAATATATAAAAAATTATTTAACGTATGTTCAAATTTTGAAACGCTAGCAAGTAGTAAATCATTTGAAAAATGTTTCGGATGGTACCAAGTAATGAGATACGCACAATATTATTTATAAGTTCTAAAAAACATGTCTACTTTGCTAGAAGGGTTAGCTATCCAAAATACTAAATATTATGAAGTACAGACAATTGTGCACAGGAAAATCAAACATATGCAATAACATAAAAATTTTCATGAAACTAGTTTAGCTGTTAATATTTTTGTTTTTTAATCTTTTTTTTTTTAAAAAAAAATACGTATATTTCCGAAAACGGTGAAAATTGTTTAACACGAAACTGATTATTTTGGAAATGAAATATTTTCTCGTGTTAAAGGATATAGTAATAAATTAAATGTAAAAAAAACTTTTTTAAGAACAAGCTTTTATTTAAACGCGCTAAAAAGAATAAAATAAACTTTTCCTTTAAAACTTTTTTTACTATCAACTTATAACGTCATTACACAATTTATATGATATAAAAGCTTGTCGCAATATTTAAGTACTCATATTTACTTAGTTTGAATTTTTAAAAACCAAAATCAATCAGGTCAAGTTATTTATTTTACTTGTTTATCTACACAGGTAAATCTCGCGACAAGCTTTTATATCATATAAATTGTGTAATGACGTTATAAGTTGATAGTAAAAAAAGTTTTAAAGGAAAAGTTTATTTTATTCTTTTTAGCGCGTTTAAATAAAAGCTTGTTCTTAAAAAAGTTTTTTTTACATTTAATTTATTTTTTACTTTTTTAGTTATCGCTGGACAGGTTTCTCAGCCTGTTCAACTCATTGAAACGCTGGTTCGCCATCCCTGGTTTAGCTGAATAATTCTCGCAAAATGGTATTAGACTAAAAACACAATTTTTTAAATCCGTAATTTTTAAGCAATTTTTTCAATCTTCATGCAGATTTTGGCTAACATTGTTCTACACACGAAAAAAAAAGGTTTAGTGAGATTATCTTCATAAATGACAAAGTTATTAAATGTTTAATTAAAATTTTGACTATTTTTGAAAAACTTAAAGAATATATTATTTATTTGAAATATTTTGAAGATAAGGGATGTATTTCTCTAACATATTAGAAGAAAATTTAATTGTTTATTAAAAACTTCAAAAGGCATTTAAATATTTGTATTAATCAATAAAATGCTTAAGACTAAAACGCATTTTGTAATCAAAAAGAAAGTTTTATCAAATAATGATAATTTTTTGCTGGACATTGAATATCTTTACGTAAGAATCTATTTTTTTTTAATTGCTCAGATCATCTTAAAACTTGATTTGAAAAAATCAATAATTAAATTCAATAAAATTAACAGATTCTATTTGTAATTAAATTTAAGGACACATGTCGTAAGTGTGTGTTTAGATTACTGGTGATAAAATGAGGTATATTTAAATTACTCGTAGGCTTAAAATTGAAATTTTCTTTAAAAATTACTTCATTTTATTGTAAAAATTTTTTTTAATTGAAAATATATTGCATTTCTGGATAATATTTTTCTCTTATTGTTTTCCTAGCGGATTCCTTTTTGATGGGTAAGATATATATAAAAAAAAAATGATCCTTCCGATTCTGTAATTATTTTTTGTCTGAGTTTCATAGATTAAAAAGTTAGATAAATTTTTAAAGAATTTCTACAATTCTCATATCAGTTTAACTTGGCAGCATTGAGAAGGTATACAATGTACCAATCTACTTGAAAAATAGCTCGACTTTTTTTGTTTTGAATTTAAATCCAAGAAAATAGATAGAAATTTGTAAAAAAAATTGCATACGTTGTAGAAATTAGATTATTTTACGTTGTAGAAATGTAATTATTTTTTAGACAA
>BMAO01021674.1:0-33856 GCA_019973975.1 Trichonephila clavata | reverse complement strand
AAAATTTCACATTTTTTGGATATTTGGCATTGGAGACGTCATGAACAGGGAAAAATTTCTAACTCCTATTCCAACCAAACTCAATTTTCTTATGTAAAATCCGACGCTGATCACGAATACATGTAGCGCTTTTCAAAATTTCAATTAGATCAAAAGTTATTGCAATAAAATTTCACATTTTTTGGATATTTGGAAGGGAGACGTCATGAACAGGGAAAAAATTTCTAACTCCTATTCAAACCAAACTCAATTTTCTTATTAAAATCCGACGCTGATCACGAATACATGTAGCGCTTTTCAAAATTTCAATTAGATCAAAAGTTATTGCAATAAAAAATTTCACATTTTTTGGATATTTGGCAGGGGAGACGTCATGAACAGGGAAAAAATTTCTAACTCCTATTCCAACCAAACTCAATTTTCTTATTTAAAATCCGACGCTGATCACGAATACATGTAGCGCTTTTCAAAATTTCAATTAGATCAAAAGTTATGGCAATAAAAAATTTCACATTTTTTGGATATTTGGAGCATGGGAGGACGTCATGAACACCGAAAAAAATTTCTAACTCCTATTCAAACCAAACTCAATTTTCTTATTTAAAATCCGACGCTGATCACGAATACATGTAGCGCTTTTCAAATTTCAATTAGATCAAAAGTTATTGCAATAAAAAATTTCACATTTTTTGGATATTTGGCAGGGGAGACGTCATGAACAGGGAAAAAATTTCTAACTCCTATGCCAACCAAACTCAATTTCTCATGTAAAATCCGACGCTGATCACGAATACATGTAGCACTTTTCAAAATTTCAATTAGATCAAAAGTTATTGCAATAAAAAATGTTCACATTTTTTGGATATTTGGAAGGGAGACGTCATGAACAGGGAAAAAATTTCTAACTCCTATTCCAAACCAAACTCAATTTTTCTTATTTAAAATCCGACGCTGATCACGAATACATGTAGCGCTTTCAAAATTTCAATTAGATCAAAAGTTATTGCAATAATAAAATTTCACATTTTTTGGATATTTGGCAGTGGAGACGTCATGAACAGGGAAAAAATTTCTAACTCCTATTCCAACCAAACTCAATTTTCTTATTTAAAATCCGACGCTGATCACGAATACATGTAGCGCTTTTCAAAATTTCAATTAGATCAAAAGTTATTGCAATAATAAAATTTACACTTTTTTGGATATTTGGCAGGGAGACGTCATGAACAGGGAAAAAATTCTAACTCCTATTCCATGCAAACTCAATTTTCTTATGTAAAATCCGACGCTGATCACGAATACATGTAGCCTTTTCAAAATTTCAATTAGATCAAAAGTTATTGCAATAAAAAATGTTCACATTTTTGGATATTTGGCAGGGGAGACGTCATGAAACAGGAAAAAATTTCTAACTCCTATTCCAACCAAACTCATTTTCTCATGTAAAATCCGACGCTGATCACGAATACATGTAGCGCTTTTCAAAATTTCAATTAGATCAAAAGTTATTGCAATAAAAAAATTTTCACATTTTTTGGATATTTGGAAGGGAGACGTCATGAACAGGGAAAAAATTTCTAACTCCTATTGCCAACCAAACTCAATTTTCTTATGTAAAATCCGACGCTGATCACGAATACATGTAGCGCTTTTCAAAATTTCAATTAGATCAAAAGTTATTGCAATAAAAAATTTCACATTTTTTGGATATTTGGCAGGGGAGACGTCATGAACAGGGAAAAAATTTCTAACTCCTATTCAACCAAACTCAATTTTCTTATTTAAAATCCGACGCTGATCACGAATACATGTAGCGCTTTTCAAAATTTCAATTAGATCAAAAGTTATTGCAATAATAAAATTTCACATTTTTTGGATATTTGGCAGGGAGACGTCATGAACAGGGAAAAATTTCTAACTCCTATGCCAACCAAACTCAATTTTCTCATTAAAATCCGACGCTGATCACGAATACATGTAGCGCTTTTCAAAATTTCAATTAGATCAAAAGTTATTGCAATAAAAAATTTCACATTTTTTGGATATTTGGAAGGGGAGACGTCATGAACAGGGAAAAAATTTCTAACTCCTATTCAACCAAACTCAATTTTCTTATTTAAAATCCGACGCTGATCACGAATACATGTAGCGCTTTTCAAAATTTCAATTAGATCAAAAGTTATTGCAATAAAAAATTTCACATTTTTTGGATATTTGGCAGGGAGACGTCATGAACAGGGAAAAAATTTCTAACTCCTATTCCAACCAAACTCAATTTTCTTATGTAAAATCCGACGCTGATCACGAATACATGTAGCGCTTTTCAAAATTTCAATTAGATCAAAAGTTATTGCAATAAAAATTTCACATTTTTTGGATATTTGGCAGGGAGACGTCATGAACAGGGAAAAAATTTCTAACTCCTATTCAACCAAACTCAATTTTCTTATTAAAATCCGACGCTGATCACGAATACATGTAGCGCTTTTCAAAATTTCAATTAGATCAAAAGTTATTGCAATAAAAAATTTCACATTTTTTGGATATTTGGCAGGGGAGACGTCATGAACAGGGAAAAAATTTCTAACTCCTATTCCAACCAAACTCAATTTTCTTATGTAAAATCCGACGCTGATCACGAATACATGTAGCGCTTTTCAAAATTTCAATTAGATCAAAAGTTATTGCAATAAAAAATTTCACATTTTTTGGATATTTGGCAGGGGAGACGTCATGAACAGGGAAAAAATTTCTAACTCCTATTCAACCAAACTCAATTTTCTTATTTAAAATCCGACGCTGATCACGAATACATGTAGCGCTTTTCAAAATTTCAATTAGATCAAAAGTTATTGCAATAAAAATTTCACATTTTTTGGATATTTGGCAGGGAGACGTCATGAACAGGGAAAAATTTCTAACTCCTATTCAACCAAACTCAATTTTCTTATTTAAAATCCGACGCTGATCACGAATACATGTAGCGCTTTTCAAAATTTCAATTAGATCAAAAGTTATTGCAATAAAAAATTTCACATTTTTTGGATATTTGGCAGGGGAGACGTCATGAACAGGGAAAAAATTTCTAACTCCTATTCAACCAAACTCAATTTTCTTATTTAAAATCCGACGCTGATCACGAATACATGTAGCGCTTTTCAAAATTTCAATTAGATCAAAAGTTATTGCAATAATAAAATTTCACATTTTTGGATATTTGGCAGGGGAGACGTCATGAACAGGGAAAAATTTCTAACTCCTATTCCAACCAAACTCAATTTTCTTATTAAAATCCGACGCTGATCACGAATACATGTAGCGCTTTTCAAAATTTCAATTAGATCAAAAGTTATTGCAATAAAAAATTTCACATTTTTTGGATATTTGGCAGGGGAGACGTCATGAACAGGGAAAAAATTTCTAACTCCTATTCAACCAAACTCAATTTTCTTATTTAAAATCCGACGCTGATCACGAATACATGTAGCGCTTTTCAAAATTTCAATTAGATCAAAAGTTATTGCAATAATAAAATTTCACATTTTTTGGATATTTGGCAGGGGAGACGTCATGAACAGGGAAAAAATTTCTAACTCCTATTCAACCAAACTCAATTTTCTTATTTAAAATCCGACGCTGATCACGAATACATGTAGCGCTTTTCAAAATTTCAATTAGATCAAAAGTTATTGCAATAAAAAATTTCACATTTTTTGGATATTTGGCAGGGAGACGTCATGAACAGGGAAAAAATTTCTAACTCCTATTCAACCAAACTCAATTTTCTTATTAAAATCCGACGCTGATCACGAATACATGTAGCGCTTTTCAAAATTTCAATTAGATCAAAAGTTATTGCAATAAAAAATTTCACATTTTTTGGATATTTGGCAGGGAGACGTCATGAACAGGGAAAAAATTTCTAACTCCTATTCCAACCAAACTCAATTTTCTTATTTAAAATCCGACGCTGATCACGAATACATGTAGCGCTTTTCAAAATTTCAATTAGATCAAAAGTTATTGCAATAAAAAATTTCACATTTTTTGGATATTTGGCAGGGGAGACGTCATGAACAGGGAAAAAATTTCTAACTCCTATTCAACCAAACTCAATTTTCTTATTAAAATCCGACGCTGATCACGAATACATGTAGCGCTTTTCAAAATTTCAATTAGATCAAAAGTTATTGCAATAAAAAATTTCACATTTTTTGGATATTTGGCAGGGGAGACGTCATGAACAGGGAAAAATTTCTAACTCCTATTCAACCAAACTCAATTTTCTTATTTAAAATCCGACGCTGATCACGAATACATGTAGCGCTTTTCAAAATTTCAATTAGATCAAAAGTTATTGCAATAAAAAATTTCACATTTTTTGGATATTTGGCAGGGGAGACGTCATGAACAGGGAAAAATTTCTAACTCCTATTCAACCAAACTCAATTTTCTTATTTAAAATCCGACGCTGATCACGAATACATGTAGCGCTTTTCAAAATTTCAATTAGATCAAAAGTTATTGCAATAAAAAATTTCACATTTTTTGGATATTTGGCAGGGGAGACGTCATGAACAGGGAAAAAATTTCTAACTCCTATTCCAACCAAACTCAATTTTCTTATGTAAAATCCGACGCTGATCACGAATACATGTAGCTTTTCAAAATTTCAATTAGATCAAAAGTTATTGCAATAAAAAATTTCACATTTTTTGGATATTTGGCAGGGGAGACGTCATGAACAGGGAAAAAATTTCTAACTCCTATTCAACCAAACTCAATTTTCTTATTTAAAATCCGACGCTGATCACGAATACATGTAGCGCTTTTCAAAATTTCAATTAGATCAAAAGTTATTGCAATAAAAAATTTCACATTTTTTGGATATTTGGCAGGGGAGACGTCATGAACAGGGAAAAAATTTCTAACTCCTATTCAACCAAACTCAATTTTCTTATTAAAATCCGACGCTGATCACGAATACATGTAGCGCTTTTCAAAATTTCAATTAGATCAAAAGTTATTGCATTTGGATATGAACAGGGAAAAAATTTCTAACTCCTATTCAACCAAACTCAATTTTCTTATTAAAATCCGACGCTGATCACGAATACATGTAGCGCTTTTCAAAATTTCAATTAGATCAAAAGTTATTGCAATAATAAAATTTCACATTTTTTGGATATTTGGCAGGGGAGACGTCATGAACAGGGAAAAAATTTCTAACTCCTATTCCAACCAAACTCAATTTTCTTATTTAAAATCCGACGCTGATCACGAATACATGTAGCGCTTTTCAAAATTTCAATTAGATCAAAAGTTATTGCAATAATAAAATTTCACATTTTTTGGATATTTGGCAGGGGAGACGTCATGAACAGGGAAAAAATTTCTAACTCCTATTCAACCAAACTCAATTTTCTTATTTAAAATCCGACGCTGATCACGAATACATGTAGCGCTTTTCAAAATTTCAATTAGATCAAAAGTTATTGCAATAATAAAATTTCACATTTTTTGGATATTTGGCAGGGGAGACGTCATGAACAGGGAAAAAATTTCTAACTCCTATTCCAACCAAACTCAATTTTCTTATTTAAAATCCGACGCTGATCACGAATACATGTAGCGCTTTTCAAAATTTCAATTAGATCAAAAGTTATTGCAATAAAAAATTTCACATTTTTTGGATATTTGGCAGGGGAGACGTCATGAACAGGGAAAAAATTTCTAACTCCTATTCAACCAAACTCAATTTTCTTATTTAAAATCCGACGCTGATCACGAATACATGTAGCGCTTTTCAAAATTTCAATTAGATCAAAAGTTATTGCAATAAAAAATTTCACATTTTTTGGATATTTGGCAGGGGAGACGTCATGAACAGGGAAAAATTTCTAACTCCTATTCCAACCAAACTCAATTTTCTTATTTAAAATCCGACGCTGATCACGAATACATGTAGCGCTTTTCAAAATTTCAATTAGATCAAAAGTTATTGCAATAAAAAATTTCACATTTTTTGGATATTTGGCAGGGGAGACGTCATGAACAGGGAAAAAATTTCTAACTCCTATTCCAACCAAACTCAATTTTCTTATTTAAAATCCGACGCTGATCACGAATACATGTAGCGCTTTTCAAAATTTCAATTAGATCAAAAGTTATTGCAATAATAAAATTTCACATTTTTTGGATATTTGGCAGGGGAGACGTCATGAACAGGGAAAAAATTTCTAACTCCTATTCAACCAAACTCAATTTTCTATTTAAAATCCGACGCTGATCACGAATACATGTAGCGCTTTTCAAAATTTCAATTAGATCAAAAGTTATTGCAATAAAAAATTTCACATTTTTTGGATATTTGGCAGGGGAGACGTCATGAACAGGGAAAAAATTTCTAACTCCTATTCAACCAAACTCAATTTTCTTATTTAAAATCCGACGCTGATCACGAATACATGTAGCGCTTTTCAAAATTTCAATTAGATCAAAAGTTATTGCAATAATAAAATTTCACATTTTTTGGATATTTGGCAGGGGAGACGTCATGAACAGGGAAAAAATTTCTAACTCCTATTCAACCAAACTCAATTTTATTTAAAATCCGACGCTGATCACGAATACATGTAGCGCTTTTCAAAATTTCAATTAGATCAAAAGTTATTGCAATAAAAAATTTCACCTTTTTTGGATATTTGGCAGGGGAGACGTCATGAACAGGGAAAAATTTCTAACTCCTATTCAACCAAACTCAATTTTCTTATTTAAAATCCGACGCTGATCACGAATACATGTAGCGCTTTTCAAAATTTCAATTAGATCAAAAGTTATTGCAATAATAAAATTTCACATTTTTTGGATATTTGGCAGGGAGACGTCATGAACAGGGAAAAAATTTCTAACTCCTATTCACCAAACTCAATTTTCTTATTTAAAATCCGACGCTGATCACGAATACATGTAGCGCTTTTCAAAATTTCAATTAGATCAAAAGTTATTGCAATAATAAAATTTCACATTTTTTGGATATTTGGCAGGGGAGACGTCATGAACAGGGAAAAAATTTCTAACTCCTATTCCAACCAAACTCAATTTTCTTATTTAAAATCCGACGCTGATCACGAATACATGTAGCGCTTTTCAAAATTTCAATTAGATCAAAAGTTATTGCAATAAAAAATTTCACATTTTTTGGATATTTGGCAGGGAGACGTCATGAACAGGGAAAAAATTTCTAACTCCTATTCAACCAAACTCAATTTTCTTATTAAAATCCGACGCTGATCACGAATACATGTAGCGCTTTTCAAAATTTCAATTAGATCAAAAGTTATTGCAATAAAAATTTCACATTTTTTGGATATTTGGCAGGGGAGACGTCATGAACAGGGAAAAATTTCTAACTCCTATTCCAACCAAACTCAATTTTCTTATTTAAAATCCGACGCTGATCACGAATACATGTAGCGCTTTTCAAAATTTCAATTAGATCAAAAGTTATTGCAATAAAAAATTTCACATTTTTTGGATATTTGGCAGGGGAGACGTCATGAACAGGGAAAAAATTTCTAACTCCTATTCAACCAAACTCAATTTTCTTATTTAAAATCCGACGCTGATCACGAATACATGTAGCGCTTTTCAAAATTTCAATTAGATCAAAAGTTATTGCAATAAAAAATTTCACATTTTTTGGATATTTGGCAGGGGAGACGTCATGAACAGGGAAAAAATTTCTAACTCCTATTCAACCAAACTCAATTTTCTTATTTAAAATCCGACGCTGATCACGAATACATGTAGCGCTTTTCAAAATTTCAATTAGATCAAAAGTTATTGCAATAAAAAATTTCACATTTTTTGGATATTTGGCAGGGGAGACGTCATGAACAGGGAAAAAATTTCTAACTCCTATTCCAACCAAACTCAATTTTCTTATTAAAATCCGACGCTGATCACGAATACATGTAGCGCTTTTCAAAATTTCAATTAGATCAAAAGTTATTGCAATAAAAAATTTCACATTTTTTGGATATTTGGCAGGGGAGACGTCATGAACAGGGAAAAAATTTCTAACTCCTATTCAACCAAACTCAATTTTCTTATTTAAAATCCGACGCTGATCACGAATACATGTAGCGCTTTTCAAAATTTCAATTAGATCAAAAGTTATTGCAATAAAAAATTTCACATTTTTTGGATATTTGGCAGGGGAGACGTCATGAACAGGGAAAAAATTTCTAACTCCTATTCAACCAAACTCAATTTTCTTATTTAAAATCCGACGCTGATCACGAATACATGTAGCGCTTTTCAAAATTTCAATTAGATCAAAAGTTATTGCAATAAAAAATTTCACATTTTTTGGATATTTGGCAGGGGAGACGTCATGAACAGGGAAAAAATTTCTAACTCCTATTCCAACCAAACTCAATTTTCTTATTTAAAATCCGACGCTGATCACGAATACATGTAGCGCTTTTCAAAATTTCAATTAGATCAAAAGTTATTGCAATAATAAAATTTCACATTTTTTGGATATTTGGCAGGGGAGACGTCATGAACAGGGAAAAAATTTCTAACTCCTATTCAACCAAACTCAATTTTCTTATTAAAATCCGACGCTGATCACGAATACATGTAGCGCTTTTCAAAATTTCAATTAGATCAAAAGTTATTGCAATAAAAAATTTCACATTTTTTGGATATTTGGCAGGGGAGACGTCATGAACAGGGAAAAAATTTCTAACTCCTATTCAACCAAACTCAATTTTCTTATTTAAAATCCGACGCTGATCACGAATACATGTAGCGCTTTTCAAAATTTCAATTAGATCAAAAGTTATTGCAATAATAAAATTTCACATTTTTTGGATATTTGGCAGGGGAGACGTCATGAACAGGGAAAAAATTTCTAACTCCTATTCCAACCAAACTCAATTTTCTTATTTAAAATCCGACGCTGATCACGAATACATGTAGCGCTTTTCAAAATTTCAATTAGATCAAAAGTTATTGCAATAAAAAATTTCACATTTTTTGGATATTTGGCAGGGGAGACGTCATGAACAGGGAAAAAATTTCTAACTCCTATTCAACCAAACTCAATTTTCTTATTTAAAATCCGACGCTGATCACGAATACATGTAGCGCTTTTCAAAATTTCAATTAGATCAAAAGTTATTGCAATAAAAAATTTCACATTTTTTGGATATTTGGCAGGGGAGACGTCATGAACAGGGAAAAAATTTCTAACTCCTATTCCAACCAAACTCAATTTTCTTATTAAAATCCGACGCTGATCACGAATACATGTAGCGCTTTTCAAAATTTCAATTAGATCAAAAGTTATTGCAATAATAAAATTTCACATTTTTTGGATATTTGGCAGGGGAGACGTCATGAACAGGGAAAAAATTTCTAACTCCTATTCAACCAAACTCAATTTTCTTATTAAAATCCGACGCTGATCACGAATACATGTAGCGCTTTTCAAAATTTCAATTAGATCAAAAGTTATTGCAATAAAAAATTTCACATTTTTTGGATATTTGGCAGGGGAGACGTCATGAACAGGGAAAAAATTTCTAACTCCTATTCAACCAAACTCAATTTTCTTATTTAAAATCCGACGCTGATCACGAATACATGTAGCGCTTTTCAAAATTTCAATTAGATCAAAAGTTATTGCAATAAAAAATTTCACATTTTTTGGATATTTGGCAGGGGAGACGTCATGAACAGGGAAAAAATTTCTAACTCCTATTCAACCAAACTCAATTTTCTTATTTAAAATCCGACGCTGATCACGAATACATGTAGCGCTTTTCAAAATTTCAATTAGATCAAAAGTTATTGCAATAAAAAATTTCACATTTTTTGGATATTTGGCAGGGGAGACGTCATGAACAGGGAAAAAATTTCTAACTCCTATTCAACCAAACTCAATTTTCTTATTTAAAATCCGACGCTGATCACGAATACATGTAGCGCTTTTCAAAATTTCAATTAGATCAAAAGTTATTGCAATAAAAAATTTCACATTTTTTGGATATTTGGCAGGGGAGACGTCATGAACAGGGAAAAAATTTCTAACTCCTATTCAACCAAACTCAATTTTCTTATTTAAAATCCGACGCTGATCACGAATACATGTAGCGCTTTTCAAAATTTCAATTAGATCAAAAGTTATTGCAATAAAAAATTTCACATTTTTTGGATATTTGGCAGGGAGACGTCATGAACAGGGAAAAAATTTCTAACTCCTATTCCAACCAAACTCAATTTTCTTATTTAAAATCCGACGCTGATCACGAATACATGTAGCGCTTTTCAAAATTTCAATTAGATCAAAAGTTATTGCAATAAAAAATTTCACATTTTTTGGATATTTGGCAGGGGAGACGTCATGAACAGGGAAAAAATTTCTAACTCCTATTCCAACCAAACTCAATTTTCTTATTTAAAATCCGACGCTGATCACGAATACATGTAGCGCTTTTCAAAATTTCAATTAGATCAAAAGTTATTGCAATAAAAAATTTCACATTTTTTGGATATTTGGCAGGGGAGACGTCATGAACAGGGAAAAAATTTCTAACTCCTATTCAACCAAACTCAATTTTCTTATTTAAAATCCGACGCTGATCACGAATACATGTAGCGCTTTTCAAAATTTCAATTAGATCAAAAGTTATTGCAATAATAAAATTTCACATTTTTTGGATATTTGGCAGGGGAGACGTCATGAACAGGGAAAAAATTTCTAACTCCTATTCAACCAAACTCAATTTTCTTATTAAAATCCGACGCTGATCACGAATACATGTAGCGCTTTTCAAAATTTCAATTAGATCAAAAGTTATTGCAAAAAAAATTTCACATTTTTTGGATATTTGGCAGGGGAGACGTCATGAACAGGGAAAAAATTTCTAACTCCTATTCAACCAAACTCAATTTTCTTATTTAAAATCCGACGCTGATCACGAATACATGTAGCGCTTTTCAAAATTTCAATTAGATCAAAAGTTATTGCAATAAAAAATTTCACATTTTTTGGATATTTGGCAGGGGAGACGTCATGAACAGGGAAAAAATTTCTAACTCCTATTCAACCAAACTCAATTTTCTTATTTAAAATCCGACGCTGATCACGAATACATGTAGCGCTTTTCAAAATTTCAATTAGATCAAAAGTTATTGCAATAAAAAATTTCACATTTTTTGGATATTTGGCAGGGGAGACGTCATGAACAGGGAAAAAATTTCTAACTCCTATTCAACCAAACTCAATTTTCTTATTTAAAATCCGACGCTGATCACGAATACATGTAGCGCTTTTCAAAATTTCAATTAGATCAAAAGTTATTGCAATAAAAAATTTCACATTTTTTGGATATTTGGCAGGGGAGACGTCATGAACAGGGAAAAAATTTCTAACTCCTATTCAACCAAACTCAATTTTCTTATTTAAAATCCGACGCTGATCACGAATACATGTAGCGCTTTTCAAAATTTCAATTAGATCAAAAGTTATTGCAATAAAAAATTTCACATTTTTTGGATATTTGGCAGGGGAGACGTCATGAACAGGGAAAAAATTTCTAACTCCTATTCAACCAAACTCAATTTTCTTATTAAAATCCGACGCTGATCACGAATACATGTAGCGCTTTTCAAAATTTCAATTAGATCAAAAGTTATTGCAATAAAAAATTTCACATTTTTTGGATATTTGGCAGGGGAGACGTCATGAACAGGGAAAAAATTTCTAACTCCTATTCAAACCAAACTCAATTTTCTTATTTAAAATCCGACGCTGATCACGAATACATGTAGCGCTTTTCAAAATTTCAATTAGATCAAAAGTTATTGCAATAATAAAATTTCACATTTTTTGGATATTTGGCAGGGAGACGTCATGAACAGGGAAAAAATTTCTAACTCCTATTCCAACCAAACTCAATTTTCTTATTTAAAATCCGACGCTGATCACGAATACATGTAGCGCTTTTCAAAATTTCAATTAGATCAAAAGTTATTGCAATAAAAAATTTCACATTTTTTGGATATTTGGCAGGGAGACGTCATGAACAGGGAAAAAATTTCTAACTCCTATTCAACCAAACTCAATTTTCTTATTAAAATCCGACGCTGATCACGAATACATGTAGCGCTTTTCAAAATTTCAATTAGATCAAAAGTTATTGCAATAAAAAATTTCACATTTTTTGGATATTTGGCAGGGGAGACGTCATGAACAGGGAAAAAATTTCTAACTCCTATTCAACCAAACTCAATTTTCTTATTTAAAATCCGACGCTGATCACGAATACATGTAGCGCTTTTCAAAATTTCAATTAGATCAAAAGTTATTGCAATAAAAAATTTCACATTTTTTGGATATTTGGCAGGGGAGACGTCATGAACAGGGAAAAAATTTCTAACTCCTATTCCAACCAAACTCAATTTTCTTATTTAAAATCCGACGCTGATCACGAATACATGTAGCGCTTTTCAAAATTTCAATTAGATCAAAAGTTATTGCAATAAAAAATTTCACATTTTTTGGATATTTGGCAGGGGAGACGTCATGAACAGGGAAAAAATTTCTAACTCCTATTCAACCAAACTCAATTTTCTTATTTAAAATCCGACGCTGATCACGAATACATGTAGCGCTTTTCAAAATTTCAATTAGATCAAAAGTTATTGCAATAATAAAATTTCACATTTTTTGGATATTTGGCAGGGAGACGTCATGAACAGGGAAAAAATTTCTAACTCCTATTCAACCAAACTCAATTTTCTTATTTAAAATCCGACGCTGATCACGAATACATGTAGCGCTTTTCAAAATTTCAATTAGATCAAAAGTTATTGCAATAATAAAATTTCACATTTTTTGGATATTTGGCAGGGAGACGTCATGAACAGGGAAAAAATTTCTAACTCCTATTCACCAAACTCAATTTTCTTATTTAAAATCCGACGCTGATCACGAATACATGTAGCGCTTTTCAAAATTTCAATTAGATCAAAAGTTATTGCAATAAAAAATTTCACATTTTTTGGATATTTGGCAGGGAGACGTCATGAACAGGGAAAAAATTTCTAACTCCTATTCAAACCAAACTCAATTTTCTTATTTAAAATCCGACGCTGATCACGAATACATGTAGCGCTTTTCAAAATTTCAATTAGATCAAAAGTTATTGCAATAAAAAATTTCACATTTTTTGGATATTTGGCAGGGAGACGTCATGAACAGGGAAAAAATTTCTAACTCCTATTCAAACCAAACTCAATTTTCTTATTTAAAATCCGACGCTGATCACGAATACATGTAGCGCTTTTCAAAATTTCAATTAGATCAAAAGTTATTGCAATAAAAAATTTCACATTTTTTGGATATTTGGCAGGGAGACGTCATGAACAGGGAAAAAATTTCTAACTCCTATTCCAACCAAACTCAATTTTCTTATTTAAAATCCGACGCTGATCACGAATACATGTAGCGCTTTTCAAAATTTCAATTAGATCAAAAGTTATTGCAATAAAAATTTCACATTTTTTGGATATTTGGCAGGGAGACGTCATGAACAGGGAAAAAATTTCTAACTCCTATTCAAACCAAACTCAATTTTCTTATTTAAAATCCGACGCTGATCACGAATACATGTAGCGCTTTTCAAAATTTCAATTAGATCAAAAGTTATTGCAATAAAAAATTTCACATTTTTTGGATATTTGGCAGGGAGACGTCATGAACAGGGAAAAAATTTCTAACTCCTATTCAACCAAACTCAATTTTCTTATTTAAAATCCGACGCTGATCACGAATACATGTAGCGCTTTTCAAAATTTCAATTAGATCAAAAGTTATTGCAATAAAAAATTTCACATTTTTTGGATATTTGGCAGGGGAGACGTCATGAACAGGGAAAAAATTTCTAACTCCTATTCAACCAAACTCAATTTTCTTATTTAAAATCCGACGCTGATCACGAATACATGTAGCGCTTTTCAAAATTTCAATTAGATCAAAAGTTATTGCAATAAAAAATTTCACATTTTTTGGATATTTGGCAGGGAGACGTCATGAACAGGGAAAAAATTTCTAACTCCTATTCCAACCAAACTCAATTTTCTTATTTAAAATCCGACGCTGATCACGAATACATGTAGCGCTTTTCAAAATTTCAATTAGATCAAAAGTTATTGCAATAAAAAATTTCACATTTTTTGGATATTTGGCAGGGGAGACGTCATGAACAGGGAAAAAATTTCTAACTCCTATTCCAACCAAACTCAATTTTCTTATTTAAAATCCGACGCTGATCACGAATACATGTAGCGCTTTTCAAAATTTCAATTAGATCAAAAGTTATTGCAATAAAAAATTTCACATTTTTTGGATATTTGGCAGGGAGACGTCATGAACAGGGAAAAAATTTCTAACTCCTATTCAACCAAACTCAATTTTCTTATTTAAAATCCGACGCTGATCACGAATACATGTAGCGCTTTTCAAAATTTCAATTAGATCAAAAGTTATTGCAATAATAAAATTTCACATTTTTTGGATATTTGGCAGGGAGACGTCATGAACAGGGAAAAAATTTCTAACTCCTATTCACCAAACTCAATTTTCTTATTTAAAATCCGACGCTGATCACGAATACATGTAGCGCTTTTCAAAATTTCAATTAGATCAAAAGTTATTGCAATAAAAAATTTCACATTTTTTGGATATTTGGCAGGGAGACGTCATGAACAGGGAAAAAATTTCTAACTCCTATTCCAACCAAACTCAATTTTCTTATTTAAAATCCGACGCTGATCACGAATACATGTAGCGCTTTTCAAAATTTCAATTAGATCAAAAGTTATTGCAATAAAAAATTTCACATTTTTTGGATATTTGGCAGGGAGACGTCATGAACAGGGAAAAAATTTCTAACTCCTATTCCAACCAAACTCAATTTTCTTATTTAAAATCCGACGCTGATCACGAATACATGTAGCGCTTTTCAAAATTTCAATTAGATCAAAAGTTATTGCAATAAAAAAATTTCACATTTTTTGGATATTTGGCAGGGGAGACGTCATGAACAGGGAAAAAATTTCTAACTCCTATTCAACCAAACTCAATTTTCTTATTTAAAATCCGACGCTGATCACGAATACATGTAGCGCTTTTCAAAATTTCAATTAGATCAAAAGTTATTGCAATAAAAAAATTTCACATTTTTTGGATATTTGGCAGGGGAGACGTCATGAACAGGGAAAAAATTTCTAACTCCTATTCCAACCAAACTCAATTTTCTTATTAAAATCCGACGCTGATCACGAATACATGTAGCGCTTTTCAAAATTTCAATTAGATCAAAAGTTATTGCAATAAAAAATTTCACATTTTTGGATATTTGGCAGGGAGACGTCATGAACAGGGAAAAAATTTCTAACTCCTATTCCAACCAAACTCAATTTTCTTATTTAAAATCCGACGCTGATCACGAATACATGTAGCGCTTTTCAAAATTTCAATTAGATCAAAAGTTATTGCAATAAAAATTTCACATTTTTTGGATATTTGGCAGGGAGACGTCATGAACAGGGAAAAAATTTCTAACTCCTATTCAAACCAAACTCAATTTTCTTATTTAAAATCCGACGCTGATCACGAATACATGTAGCGCTTTTCAAAATTTCAATTAGATCAAAAGTTATTGCAATAATAAAATTTCACATTTTTTGGATATTTGGCAGGGGAGACGTCATGAACAGGGAAAAAATTTCTAACTCCTATTCAACCAAACTCAATTTTCTTATTAAAATCCGACGCTGATCACGAATACATGTAGCGCTTTTCAAAATTTCAATTAGATCAAAAGTTATTGCAATAAAAAATTTCACATTTTTTGGATATTTGGCAGGGAGACGTCATGAACAGGGAAAAAATTTCTAACTCCTATTCCAACCAAACTCAATTTTCTTATTAAAATCCGACGCTGATCACGAATACATGTAGCGCTTTTCAAAATTTCAATTAGATCAAAAGTTATTGCAATAAAAAATTTCACATTTTTTGGATATTTGGCAGGGAGACGTCATGAACAGGGAAAAAATTTCTAACTCCTATTCAACCAAACTCAATTTTCTATTTAAAATCCGACGCTGATCACGAATACATGTAGCGCTTTTCAAAATTTCAATTAGATCAAAAGTTATTGCAATAAAAAATTTCACATTTTTTGGATATTTGGCAGGGGAGACGTCATGAACAGGGAAAAAATTTCTAACTCCTATTCAACCAAACTCAATTTTCTTATTTAAAATCCGACGCTGATCACGAATACATGTAGCGCTTTTCAAAATTTCAATTAGATCAAAAGTTATTGCAATAAAAAATTTCACATTTTTTGGATATTTGGCAGGGGAGACGTCATGAACAGGGAAAAAATTTCTAACTCCTATTTCAAACCAAACTCAATTTTCTTATTTAAAATCCGACGCTGATCACGAATACATGTAGCGCTTTTCAAAATTTCAATTAGATCAAAAGTTATTGCAATAAAAAATTTCACATTTTTTGGATATTTGGCAGGGAGACGTCATGAACAGGGAAAAAATTTCTAACTCCTATTCCAACCAAACTCAATTTTCTTATTTAAAATCCGACGCTGATCACGAATACATGTAGCGCTTTTCAAAATTTCAATTAGATCAAAAGTTATTGCAATAATAAAATTTCACATTTTTTGGATATTTGGCAGGGGAGACGTCATGAACAGGGAAAAAATTTCTAACTCCTATTCAAACCAAACTCAATTTTCTTATTTAAAATCCGACGCTGATCACGAATACATGTAGCGCTTTTCAAAATTTCAATTAGATCAAAAGTTATTGCAATAAAAAATTTCACATTTTTTGGATATTTGGCAGGGAGACGTCATGAACAGGGAAAAATTTCTAACTCCTATTCCAACCAAACTCAATTTTCTTATTTAAAATCCGACGCTGATCACGAATACATGTAGCGCTTTTCAAAATTTCAATTAGATCAAAAGTTATTGCAATAATAAAATTTCACATTTTTTGGATATTTGGCAGGGGAGACGTCATGAACAGGGAAAAAATTTCTAACTCCTATTCAAACCAAACTCAATTTTCTTATTTAAAATCCGACGCTGATCACGAATACATGTAGCGCTTTTCAAAATTTCAATTAGATCAAAAGTTATTGCAATAAAAAATTTCACATTTTTTGGATATTTGGCAGGGAGACGTCATGAACAGGGAAAAAATTTCTAACTCCTATTGCCAAACCAAACTCAATTTTCTTATTTAAAATCCGACGCTGATCACGAATACATGTAGCGCTTTTCAAAATTTCAATTAGATCAAAAGTTATTGCAATAAAAAATTTCACATTTTTTGGATATTTGGCAGGGAGACGTCATGAACAGGGAAAAAATTTCTAACTCCTATTCAAACCAAACTCAATTTTCTTATTTAAAATCCGACGCTGATCACGAATACATGTAGCGCTTTTCAAAATTTCAATTAGATCAAAAGTTATTGCAATAAAAAATTTCACATTTTTTGGATATTTGGCAGGGGAGACGTCATGAACAGGGAAAAAATTTCTAACTCCTATTCAAACCAAACTCAATTTTCTTATTTAAAATCCGACGCTGATCACGAATACATGTAGCGCTTTTCAAAATTTCAATTAGATCAAAAGTTATTGCAATAAAAAATTTCACATTTTTTGGATATTTGGCAGGGAGACGTCATGAACAGGGAAAAAATTTCTAACTCCTATTCAACCAAACTCAATTTTCTTATTTAAAATCCGACGCTGATCACGAATACATGTAGCGCTTTTCAAAATTTCAATTAGATCAAAAGTTATTGCAATAAAAAATTTCATTTTTTGGATATTTGGCAGGGGAGACGTCATGAACAGGGAAAAAATTTCTAACTCCTATTCAACCAAACTCAATTTTCTATTTAAAATCCGACGCTGATCACGAATACATGTAGCGCTTTTCAAAATTTCAATTAGATCAAAAGTTATTGCAATAAAAAATTTCACATTTTTTGGATATTTGGCAGGGAGACGTCATGAACAGGGAAAAAATTTCTAACTCCTATTCAACCAAACTCAATTTTCTTATTTAAAATCCGACGCTGATCACGAATACATGTAGCGCTTTTTAAAATTTCAATTAGATCAAAAGTTATTTCAATAAAAAATTTCACATTTTTTTGGATATTTGGCAGGGGAGACGTCATGAACAGGGAAAAAATTTCTAACTCCTATTCAACCAAACTCAATTTTCTTATTTAAATCCGACGCTGATCACGAATACATGTAGCGCTTTTCAAAATTTCAATTAGATCAAAAGTTATTGCAATAATAAAATTTCACATTTTTTGGATATTTGGCAGGGAGACGTCATGAACAGGGAAAAAATTTCTAACTCCTATTCAAACCAAACTCAATTTTCTTATTTAAAATCCGACGCTGATCACGAATACATGTAGCGCTTTTCAAAATTTCAATTAGATCAAAAGTTATTGCAATAAAAAATTTCACATTTTTTGGATATTTGGCAGGGGAGACGTCATGAACAGGGAAAAAATTTCTAACTCCTATTCCAACCAAACTCAATTTCTTATTTAAAATCCGACGCTGATCACGAATACATGTAGCGCTTTTCAAAATTTCAATTAGATCAAAAGTTATTGCAATAATAAAATTTCACATTTTTTGGATATTTGGCAGGGGAGACGTCATGAACAGGGAAAAAATTTCTAACTCCTATTCAACCAAACTCAATTTTCTTATTTAAAATCCGACGCTGATCACGAATACATGTAGCGCTTTTCAAAATTTCAATTAGATCAAAAGTTATTGCAATAAAAAATTTCACATTTTTTGGATATTTGGCAGGGGAGACGTCATGAACAGGGAAAAAATTTCTAACTCCTATTCACCAAACTCAATTTTCTTATTTAAAATCCGACGCTGATCACGAATACATGTAGCGCTTTTCAAAATTTCAATTAGATCAAAAGTTATTGCAATAATAAAATTTCACATTTTTTGGATATTTGGCAGGGAGACGTCATGAACAGGGAAAAAATTTCTAACTCCTATTCCACCAAACTCAATTTTCTTATTTAAAATCCGACGCTGATCACGAATACATGTAGCGCTTTTCAAAATTTCAATTAGATCAAAAGTTATTGCAATAATAAAATTTCACATTTTTTGGATATTTGGCAGGGAGACGTCATGAACAGGGAAAAAATTTCTAACTCCTATTCAACCAAACTCAATTTTCTTATTTAAAATCCGACGCTGATCACGAATACATGTAGCGCTTTTCAAAATTTCAATTAGATCAAAAGTTATTGCAATAAAAAATTTCACATTTTTTGGATATTTGGCAGGGAGACGTCATGAACAGGGAAAAAATTTCTAACTCCTATTCAACCAAACTCAATTTTCTTATTTAAAATCCGACGCTGATCACGAATACATGTAGCGCTTTTCAAAATTTCAATTAGATCAAAAGTTATTGCAATAAAAAATTTCACATTTTTTGGATATTTGGCAGGGAGACGTCATGAACAGGGAAAAAATTTCTAACTCCTATTCCACCAAACTCAATTTTCTTATTTAAAATCCGACGCTGATCACGAATACATGTAGCGCTTTTCAAAATTTCAATTAGATCAAAAGTTATTGCAATAATAAAATTTCACATTTTTTGGATATTGGCAGGGAGACGTCATGAACAGGGAAAAAATTTCTAACTCCTATTCCAACCAAACTCAATTTTCTTATTTAAAATCCGACGCTGATCACGAATACATGTAGCGCTTTTCAAAATTTCAATTAGATCAAAAGTTATTGCAATAAAAAATTTCACATTTTTTGGATATTTGGCAGGGAGACGTCATGAACAGGGAAAAAATTTCTAACTCCTATTCCACCAAACTCAATTTTCTTATTTAAAATCCGACGCTGATCACGAATACATGTAGCGCTTTTCAAAATTTCAATTAGATCAAAAGTTATTGCAATAATAAAATTTCACATTTTTTGGATATTTGGCAGGGAGACGTCATGAACAGGGAAAAAATTTCTAACTCCTATTCCACCAAACTCAATTTTCTTATTTAAAATCCGACGCTGATCACGAATACATGTAGCGCTTTTCAAAATTTCAATTAGATCAAAAGTTATTGCAATAATAAAATTTCACATTTTTTGGATATTTGGCAGGGAGACGTCATGAACAGGGAAAAAATTTCTAACTCCTATTCCAACCAAACTCAATTTTCTTATTAAAATCCGACGCTGATCACGAATACATGTAGCGCTTTTCAAAATTTCAATTAGATCAAAAGTTATTGCAATAATAAAATTTCACATTTTTTGGATATTTGGCAGGGAGACGTCATGAACAGGGAAAAAATTTCTAACTCCTATTCAACCAAACTCAATTTTCTTATTTAAAATCCGACGCTGATCACGAATACATGTAGCGCTTTTCAAAATTTCAATTAGATCAAAAGTTATTGCAATAATAAAATTTCACATTTTTTGGATATTTGGCAGGGAGACGTCATGAACAGGGAAAAAATTTCTAACTCCTATTCCAACCAAACTCAATTTTCTTATTTAAAATCCGACGCTGATCACGAATACATGTAGCGCTTTTCAAAATTTCAATTAGATCAAAAGTTATTGCAATAATAAAATTTCACATTTTTTGGATATTTGGCAGGGAGACGTCATGAACAGGGAAAAAATTTCTAACTCCTATTCCAACCAAACTCAATTTTCTTATTAAAATCCGACGCTGATCACGAATACATGTAGCGCTTTTCAAAATTTCAATTAGATCAAAAGTTATTGCAATAATAAAATTTCACATTTTTTGGATATTTGGCAGGGGAGACGTCATGAACAGGGAAAAAATTTCTAACTCCTATTCAACCAAACTCAATTTTCTTATTTAAAATCCGACGCTGATCACGAATACATGTAGCGCTTTTCAAAATTTCAATTAGATCAAAAGTTATTGCAATAATAAAATTTCACATTTTTTGGATATTTGGCAGGGAGACGTCATGAACAGGGAAAAAATTTCTAACTCCTATTCCAACCAAACTCAATTTTCTTATTTAAAATCCGACGCTGATCACGAATACATGTAGCGCTTTTCAAAATTTCAATTAGATCAAAAGTTATTGCAATAATAAAATTTCACATTTTTGGATATTTGGCAGGGAGACGTCATGAACAGGGAAAAAATTTCTAACTCCTATTCCACCAAACTCAATTTTCTTATTTAAAATCCGACGCTGATCACGAATACATGTAGCGCTTTTCAAAATTTCAATTAGATCAAAAGTTATTGCAATAATAAAATTTCACATTTTTTGGATATTTGGCAGGGGAGACGTCATGAACAGGGAAAAAATTTCTAACTCCTATTCAACCAAACTCAATTTTCTTATTTAAAATCCGACGCTGATCACGAATACATGTAGCGCTTTTCAAAATTTCAATTAGATCAAAAGTTATTGCAATAATAAAATTTCACATTTTTTGGATATTTGGCAGGGGAGACGTCATGAACAGGGAAAAAATTTCTAACTCCTATTCCAACCAAACTCAATTTTCTTATTTAAAATCCGACGCTGATCACGAATACATGTAGCGCTTTTCAAAATTTCAATTAGATCAAAAGTTATTGCAATAATAAAATTTCACATTTTTTGGATATTTGGCAGGGGAGACGTCATGAACAGGGAAAAAATTTCTAACTCCTATTCCAACCAAACTCAATTTTCTTATTTAAAATCCGACGCTGATCACGAATACATGTAGCGCTTTTCAAAATTTCAATTAGATCAAAAGTTATTGCAATAATAAAATTTCACATTTTTTGGATATTTGGCAGGGAGACGTCATGAACAGGGAAAAAATTTCTAACTCCTATTCAACCAAACTCAATTTTCTTATTTAAAATCCGACGCTGATCACGAATACATGTAGCGCTTTTCAAAATTTCAATTAGATCAAAAGTTATTGCAATAAAAAATTTCACATTTTTTGGATATTTGGCAGGGGAGACGTCATGAACAGGGAAAAAATTTCTAACTCCTATTCAACCAAACTCAATTTTCTTATTTAAAATCCGACGCTGATCACGAATACATGTAGCGCTTTTCAAAATTTCAATTAGATCAAAAGTTATTGCAATAAAAAATTTCACATTTTTTGGATATTTGGCAGGGAGACGTCATGAACAGGGAAAAAATTTCTAACTCCTATTCAACCAAACTCAATTTTCTTATTAAAATCCGACGCTGATCACGAATACATGTAGCGCTTTTCAAAATTTCAATTAGATCAAAAGTTATTGCAATAATAAAATTTCACATTTTTTGGATATTTGGCAGGGGAGACGTCATGAACAGGGAAAAAATTTCTAACTCCTATTCAACCAAACTCAATTTTCTTATTTAAAATCCGACGCTGATCACGAATACATGTAGCGCTTTTCAAAATTTCAATTAGATCAAAAGTTATTGCAATAATAAAATTTCACATTTTTTGGATATTTGGCAGGGGAGACGTCATGAACAGGGAAAAAATTTCTAACTCCTATTCCAACCAAACTCAATTTTCTTATTAAAATCCGACGCTGATCACGAATACATGTAGCGCTTTTCAAAATTTCAATTAGATCAAAAGTTATTGCAATAATAAAATTTCACATTTTTTGGATATTTGGCAGGGAGACGTCATGAACAGGGAAAAAATTTCTAACTCCTATTCCAACCAAACTCAATTTTCTTATTTAAAATCCGACGCTGATCACGAATACATGTAGCGCTTTTCAAAATTTCAATTAGATCAAAAGTTATTGCAATAATAAAATTTCACATTTTTTGGATATTTGGCAGGGGAGACGTCATGAACAGGGAAAAAATTTCTAACTCCTATTCCAACCAAACTCAATTTTCTTATTTAAAATCCGACGCTGATCACGAATACATGTAGCGCTTTTCAAAATTTCAATTAGATCAAAAGTTATTGCAATAATAAAATTTCACATTTTTTGGATATTTGGCAGGGAGACGTCATGAACAGGGAAAAAATTTCTAACTCCTATTCCAACCAAACTCAATTTTCTTATTTAAAATCCGACGCTGATCACGAATACATGTAGCGCTTTTCAAAATTTCAATTAGATCAAAAGTTATTGCAATAATAAAATTTCACATTTTTTGGATATTTGGCAGGGAGACGTCATGAACAGGGAAAAAATTTCTAACTCCTATTCCAACCAAACTCAATTTTCTTATTTAAAATCCGACGCTGATCACGAATACATGTAGCGCTTTTCAAAATTTCAATTAGATCAAAAGTTATTGCAATAATAAAATTTCACATTTTTTGGATATTTGGCAGGGAGACGTCATGAACAGGGAAAAAATTTCTAACTCCTATTCCAACCAAACTCAATTTTCTTATTTAAAATCCGACGCTGATCACGAATACATGTAGCGCTTTTCAAAATTTCAATTAGATCAAAAGTTATTGCAATAATAAAATTTCACATTTTTTGGATATTTGGCAGGGAGACGTCATGAACAGGGAAAAAATTTCTAACTCCTATTCAACCAAACTCAATTTTCTTATTTAAAATCCGACGCTGATCACGAATACATGTAGCGCTTTTCAAAATTTCAATTAGATCAAAAGTTATTGCAATAATAAAATTTCACATTTTTTGGATATTTGGCAGGGAGACGTCATGAACAGGGAAAAAATTTCTAACTCCTATTCCAACCAAACTCAATTTTCTTATTTAAAATCCGACGCTGATCACGAATACATGTAGCGCTTTTCAAAATTTCAATTAGATCAAAAGTTATTGCAATAATAAAATTTCACATTTTTTGGATATTTGGCAGGGGAGACGTCATGAACAGGGAAAAAATTTCTAACTCCTATTCCAACCAAACTCAATTTTCTTATTTAAAATCCGACGCTGATCACGAATACATGTAGCGCTTTTCAAAATTTCAATTAGATCAAAAGTTATTGCAATAATAAAATTTCACATTTTTTGGATATTTGGCAGGGAGACGTCATGAACAGGGAAAAAATTTCTAACTCCTATTCCAACCAAACTCAATTTTCTTATTTAAAATCCGACGCTGATCACGAATACATGTAGCGCTTTTCAAAATTTCAATTAGATCAAAAGTTATTGCAATAATAAAATTTCACATTTTTTGGATATTTGGCAGGGGAGACGTCATGAACAGGGAAAAAATTTCTAACTCCTATTCCAACCAAACTCAATTTTCTTATTTAAAATCCGACGCTGATCACGAATACATGTAGCGCTTTTCAAAATTTCAATTAGATCAAAAGTTATTGCAATAATAAAATTTCACATTTTTTGGATATTTGGCAGGGGAGACGTCATGAACAGGGAAAAAATTTCTAACTCCTATTCCAACCAAACTCAATTTTCTTATTTAAAATCCGACGCTGATCACGAATACATGTAGCGCTTTTCAAAATTTCAATTAGATCAAAAGTTATTGCAATAATAAAATTTCACATTTTTTGGATATTTGGCAGGGGAGACGTCATGAACAGGGAAAAAATTTCTAACTCCTATTCCAACCAAACTCAATTTTCTTATTTAAAATCCGACGCTGATCACGAATACATGTAGCGCTTTTCAAAATTTCAATTAGATCAAAAGTTATTGCAATAAAATTTCACATTTTTTGGATATTTGGCAGGGGAGACGTCATGAACAGGGAAAAAATTTCTAACTCCTATTCCAACCAAACTCAATTTTCTTATTTAAAATCCGACGCTGATCACGAATACATGTAGCGCTTTTCAAAATTTCAATTAGATCAAAAGTTATTGCAATAATAAAATTTCACATTTTTTGGATATTTGGCAGGGGAGACGTCATGAACAGGGAAAAAATTTCTAACTCCTATTCAACCAAACTCAATTTTCTTATTTAAAATCCGACGCTGATCACGAATACATGTAGCGCTTTTCAAAATTTCAATTAGATCAAAAGTTATTGCAATAATAAAATTTCACATTTTTTGGATATTTGGCAGGGGAGACGTCATGAACAGGGAAAAAATTTCTAACTCCTATTCCAACCAAACTCAATTTTCTTATTTAAAATCCGACGCTGATCACGAATACATGTAGCGCTTTTCAAAATTTCAATTAGATCAAAAGTTATTGCAATAATAAAATTTCACATTTTTTGGATATTTGGCAGGGGAGACGTCATGAACAGGGAAAAAATTTCTAACTCCTATTCCAACCAAACTCAATTTTCTTATTTAAAATCCGACGCTGATCACGAATACATGTAGCGCTTTTCAAAATTTCAATTAGATCAAAAGTTATTGCAATAATAAAATTTCACATTTTTTGGATATTTGGCAGGGGAGACGTCATGAACAGGGAAAAAATTTCTAACTCCTATTCCAACCAAACTCAATTTTCTTATTTAAAATCCGACGCTGATCACGAATACATGTAGCGCTTTTCAAAATTTCAATTAGATCAAAAGTTATTGCAATAATAAAATTTCACATTTTTTGGATATTTGGCAGGGGAGACGTCATGAACAGGGAAAAAATTTCTAACTCCTATTCCAACCAAACTCAATTTTCTTATTTAAAATCCGACGCTGATCACGAATACATGTAGCGCTTTTCAAAATTTCAATTAGATCAAAAGTTATTGCAATAATAAAATTTCACATTTTTTGGATATTTGGCAGGGGAGACGTCATGAACAGGGAAAAAATTTCTAACTCCTATTCAACCAAACTCAATTTTCTTATTTAAAATCCGACGCTGATCACGAATACATGTAGCGCTTTTCAAAATTTCAATTAGATCAAAAGTTATTGCAATAAAAAATTTCACATTTTTTGGATATTTGGCAGGGGAGACGTCATGAACAGGGAAAAAATTTCTAACTCCTATTCAACCAAACTCAATTTTCTTATTTAAAATCCGACGCTGATCACGAATACATGTAGCGCTTTTCAAAATTTCAATTAGATCAAAAGTTATTGCAATAATAAAATTTCACATTTTTTGGATATTTGGCAGGGGAGACGTCATGAACAGGGAAAAAATTTCTAACTCCTATTCCAACCAAACTCAATTTTCTTATTTAAAATCCGACGCTGATCACGAATACATGTAGCGCTTTTCAAAATTTCAATTAGATCAAAAGTTATTGCAATAATAAAATTTCACATTTTTTGGATATTTGGCAGGGGAGACGTCATGAACAGGGAAAAAATTTCTAACTCCTATTCCAACCAAACTCAATTTTCTTATTTAAAATCCGACGCTGATCACGAATACATGTAGCGCTTTTCAAAATTTCAATTAGATCAAAAGTTATTGCAATAAAAAATTTCACATTTTTTGGATATTTGGCAGGGAGACGTCATGAACAGGGAAAAAATTTCTAACTCCTATTCCAACCAAACTCAATTTTCTTATTTAAAATCCGACGCTGATCACGAATACATGTAGCGCTTTTCAAAATTTCAATTAGATCAAAAGTTATTGCAATAATAAAATTTCACATTTTTTGGATATTTGGCAGGGGAGACGTCATGAACAGGGAAAAAATTTCTAACTCCTATTCCAACCAAACTCAATTTTCTTATTTAAAATCCGACGCTGATCACGAATACATGTAGCGCTTTTCAAAATTTCAATTAGATCAAAAGTTATTGCAATAATAAAATTTCACATTTTTTGGATATTTGGCAGGGAGACGTCATGAACAGGGAAAAAATTTCTAACTCCTATTCCAACCAAACTCAATTTTCTTATTTAAAATCCGACGCTGATCACGAATACATGTAGCGCTTTTCAAAATTTCAATTAGATCAAAAGTTATTGCAATAATAAAATTTCACATTTTTTGGATATTTGGCAGGGAGACGTCATGAACAGGGAAAAAATTTCTAACTCCTATTCCAACCAAACTCAATTTTCTTATTTAAAATCCGACGCTGATCACGAATACATGTAGCGCTTTTCAAAATTTCAATTAGATCAAAAGTTATTGCAATAATAAAATTTCACATTTTTTGGATATTTGGCAGGGGAGACGTCATGAACAGGGAAAAAATTTCTAACTCCTATTCCAACCAAACTCAATTTTCTTATTTAAAATCCGACGCTGATCACGAATACATGTAGCGCTTTTCAAAATTTCAATTAGATCAAAAGTTATTGCAATAATAAAATTTCACATTTTTTGGATATTTGGCAGGGGAGACGTCATGAACAGGGAAAAAATTTCTAACTCCTATTCCAACCAAACTCAATTTTCTTATTTAAAATCCGACGCTGATCACGAATACATGTAGCGCTTTTCAAAATTTCAATTAGATCAAAAGTTATTGCAATAATAAAATTTCACATTTTTTGGATATTTGGCAGGGGAGACGTCATGAACAGGGAAAAAATTTCTAACTCCTATTCAACCAAACTCAATTTTCTTATTTAAAATCCGACGCTGATCACGAATACATGTAGCGCTTTTCAAAATTTCAATTAGATCAAAAGTTATTGCAATAAAAAATTTCACATTTTTTGGATATTTGGCAGGGGAGACGTCATGAACAGGGAAAAAATTTCTAACTCCTATTCCAACCAAACTCAATTTTCTTATTTAAAATCCGACGCTGATCACGAATACATGTAGCGCTTTTCAAAATTTCAATTAGATCAAAAGTTATTGCAATAATAAAATTTCACATTTTTTGGATATTTGGCAGGGGAGACGTCATGAACAGGGAAAAAATTTCTAACTCCTATTCCAACCAAACTCAATTTTCTTATTTAAAATCCGACGCTGATCACGAATACATGTAGCGCTTTTCAAAATTTCAATTAGATCAAAAGTTATTGCAATAATAAAATTTCACATTTTTTGGATATTTGGCAGGGAGACGTCATGAACAGGGAAAAAATTTCTAACTCCTATTCAACCAAACTCAATTTTCTTATTTAAAATCCGACGCTGATCACGAATACATGTAGCGCTTTTCAAAATTTCAATTAGATCAAAAGTTATTGCAATAATAAAATTTCACATTTTTTGGATATTTGGCAGGGAGACGTCATGAACAGGGAAAAAATTTCTAACTCCTATTCCAACCAAACTCAATTTTCTTATTTAAAATCCGACGCTGATCACGAATACATGTAGCGCTTTTCAAAATTTCAATTAGATCAAAAGTTATTGCAATAATAAAATTTCACATTTTTTGGATATTTGGCAGGGAGACGTCATGAACAGGGAAAAAATTTCTAACTCCTATTCCAACCAAACTCAATTTTCTTATTTAAAATCCGACGCTGATCACGAATACATGTAGCGCTTTTCAAAATTTCAATTAGATCAAAAGTTATTGCAATAATAAAATTTCACATTTTTTGGATATTTGGCAGGGGAGACGTCATGAACAGGGAAAAAATTTCTAACTCCTATTCCAACCAAACTCAATTTTCTTATTTAAAATCCGACGCTGATCACGAATACATGTAGCGCTTTTCAAAATTTCAATTAGATCAAAAGTTATTGCAATAATAAAATTTCACATTTTTTGGATATTTGGCAGGGGAGACGTCATGAACAGGGAAAAAATTTCTAACTCCTATTCCAACCAAACTCAATTTTCTTATTTAAAATCCGACGCTGATCACGAATACATGTAGCGCTTTTCAAAATTTCAATTAGATCAAAAGTTATTGCAATAATAAAATTTCACATTTTTTGGATATTTGGCAGGGAGACGTCATGAACAGGGAAAAAATTTCTAACTCCTATTCCAACCAAACTCAATTTTCTTATTTAAAATCCGACGCTGATCACGAATACATGTAGCGCTTT
Organism: Trichonephila clavata; assembly: GCA_019973975.1. NCBI lineage: Eukaryota > Metazoa > Arthropoda > Arachnida > Araneae > Nephilidae > Trichonephila > Trichonephila clavata. Next base: position 4,818 of record BMAO01021674.1, on the reverse strand, counting down.
TCAAAATTTCAATTAGATCAAAAGTTATTGCAATAAAATTTCACATTTTTTGGATATTTGGCAGGGAGACGTCATGAACAGGGAAAAAATTTCTAACTCCTATTCCAACCAAACTCAATTTTCTTATTTAAAATCCGACGCTGATCACGAATACATGTAGCGCTTTTCAAAATTTCAATTAGATCAAAAGTTATTGCAATAAAAATTTCACATTTTTTGGATATTTGGCAGGGGAGACGTCATGAACAGGGAAAAAATTTCTAACTCCTATTCCAACCAAACTCAATTTTCTTATTAAAATCCGACGCTGATCACGAATACATGTAGCGCTTTTCAAAATTTCAATTAGATCAAAAGTTATTGCAATAAAAATTTCACATTTTTTGGATATTTGGCAGGGGAGACGTCATGAACAGGGAAAAAATTTCTAACTCCTATTCAACCAAACTCAATTTTCTTATTTAAAATCCGACGCTGATCACGAATACATGTAGCGCTTTTCAAAATTTCAATTAGATCAAAAGTTATTGCAATAATAAAATTTCACATTTTTTGGATATTTGGCAGGGGAGACGTCATGAACAGGGAAAAAATTTCTAACTCCTATTCCAACCAAACTCAATTTTCTTATTTAAAATCCGACGCTGATCACGAATACATGTAGCGCTTTTCAAAATTTCAATTAGATCAAAAGTTATTGCAATAATAAAATTTCACATTTTTTGGATATTTGGCAGGGAGACGTCATGAACAGGGAAAAAATTTCTAACTCCTATTCCAACCAAACTCAATTTTCTTATTTAAAATCCGACGCTGATCACGAATACATGTAGCGCTTTTCAAAATTTCAATTAGATCAAAAGTTATTGCAATAAAAATTTCACATTTTTTGGATATTTGGCAGGGAGACGTCATGAACAGGGAAAAAATTTCTAACTCCTATTCAACCAAACTCAATTTTCTTATTTAAAATCCGACGCTGATCACGAATACATGTAGCGCTTTTCAAAATTTCAATTAGATCAAAAGTTATTGCAATAATAAAATTTCACATTTTTTGGATATTTGGCAGGGGAGACGTCATGAACAGGGAAAAAATTTCTAACTCCTATTCCAACCAAACTCAATTTTCTTATTTAAAATCCGACGCTGATCACGAATACATGTAGCGCTTTTCAAAATTTCAATTAGATCAAAAGTTATTGCAATAATAAAATTTCACATTTTTTGGATATTTGGCAGGGGAGACGTCATGAACAGGGAAAAAATTTCTAACTCCTATTCCAACCAAACTCAATTTTCTTATTTAAAATCCGACGCTGATCACGAATACATGTAGCGCTTTTCAAAATTTCAATTAGATCAAAAGTTATTGCAATAATAAAATTTCACATTTTTTGGATATTTGGCAGGGGAGACGTCATGAACAGGGAAAAAATTTCTAACTCCTATTCCAACCAAACTCAATTTTCTTATTTAAAATCCGACGCTGATCACGAATACATGTAGCGCTTTTCAAAATTTCAATTAGATCAAAAGTTATTGCAATAATAAAATTTCACATTTTTGGATATTTGGCAGGGGAGACGTCATGAACAGGGAAAAAATTTCTAACTCCTATTCCAACCAAACTCAATTTTCTTATTTAAAATCCGACGCTGATCACGAATACATGTAGCGCTTTTCAAAATTTCAATTAGATCAAAAGTTATTGCAATAATAAAATTTCACATTTTTTGGATATTTGGCAGGGGAGACGTCATGAACAGGGAAAAAATTTCTAACTCCTATTCAACCAAACTCAATTTTCTTATTAAAATCCGACGCTGATCACGAATACATGTAGCGCTTTTCAAAATTTCAATTAGATCAAAAGTTATTGTAATAATAAAATTTCACATTTTTTGGATATTTGGCAGGGGAGACGTCATGAACAGGGAAAAAATTTCTAACTCCTATTCAACCAAACTCAATTTTCTTATTTAAAATCCGACGCTGATCACGAATACATGTAGCGCTTTTCAAAATTTCAATTAGATCAAAAGTTATTGCAATAATAAAATTTCACATTTTTTGGATATTTGGCAGGGGAGACGTCATGAACAGGGAAAAAATTTCTAACTCCTATTCAACCAAACTCAATTTTCTTATTTAAAATCCGACGCTGATCACGAATACATGTAGCGCTTTTCAAAATTTCAATTAGATCAAAAGTTATTGCAATAAAAAATTTCACATTTTTTGGATATTTGGCAGGGGAGACGTCATGAACAGGGAAAAATTTCTAACTCCTATTCCAACCAAACTCAATTTTCTTATTTAAAATCCGACGCTGATCACGAATACATGTAGCGCTTTTCAAAATTTCAATTAGATCAAAAGTTATTGCAATAAAATTTCACATTTTTTGGATATTTGGCAGGGGAGACGTCATGAACAGGGAAAAAATTTCTAACTCCTATTCCAACCAAACTCAATTTTCTTATTTAAAATCCGACGCTGATCACGAATACATGTAGCGCTTTTCAAAATTTCAATTAGATCAAAAGTTATTGCAATAAAAAATTTCACATTTTTGGATATTTGGCAGGGGAGACGTCATGAACAGGGAAAAATTTCTAACTCCTATTCAACCAAACTCAATTTTCTTATTAAAATCCGACGCTGATCACGAATACATGTAGCGCTTTTCAAAATTTCAATTAGATCAAAAGTTATTGCAATAATAAAATTTCACATTTTTTGGATATTTGGCAGGGGAGACGTCATGAACAGGGAAAAAATTTCTAACTCCTATTCAACCAAACTCAATTTTCTTATTTAAAATCCGACGCTGATCACGAATACATGTAGCGCTTTTCAAAATTTCAATTAGATCAAAAGTTATTGCAATAATAAAATTTCACATTTTTTGGATATTTGGCAGGGAGACGTCATGAACAGGGAAAAAATTTCTAACTCCTATTCAACCAAACTCAATTTTCTTATTTAAAATCCGACGCTGATCACGAATACATGTAGCGCTTTTCAAAATTTCAATTAGATCAAAAGTTATTGCAATAATAAAATTTCACATTTTTTGGATATTTGGCAGGGGAGACGTCATGAACAGGGAAAAATTTCTAACTCCTATTCAACCAAACTCAATTTTCTTATTAAAATCCGACGCTGATCACGAATACATGTAGCGCTTTTCAAAATTTCAATTAGATCAAAAGTTATTGCAATAAAAAATTTCACATTTTTGGATATTTGGCAGGGGAGACGTCATGAACAGGGAAAAAATTTCTAACTCCTATTCCACCAAACTCAATTTTCTTATTTAAAATCCGACGCTGATCACGAATACATGTAGCGCTTTTCAAAATTTCAATTAGATCAAAAGTTATTGCAATAATAAAATTTCACATTTTTTGGATATTTGGCAGGGAGACGTCATGAACAGGGAAAAAATTTCTAACTCCTATTCCAACCAAACTCAATTTTCTTATTAAAATCCGACGCTGATCACGAATACATGTAGCGCTTTTCAAAATTTCAATTAGATCAAAAGTTATTGCAATAAAAATTTCACATTTTTTGGATATTTGGCAGGGAGACGTCATGAACAGGGAAAAAATTTCTAACTCCTATTCAACCAAACTCAATTTTCTTATTTAAAATCCGACGCTGATCACGAATACATGTAGCGCTTTTCAAAATTTCAATTAGATCAAAAGTTATTGCAATAAAAAATTTCACATTTTTTGGATATTTGGCAGGGGAGACGTCATGAACAGGGAAAAAATTTCTAACTCCTATTCAACCAAACTCAATTTTCTTATTTAAAATCCGACGCTGATCACGAATACATGTAGCGCTTTTCAAAATTTCAATTAGATCAAAAGTTATTGCAATAATAAAATTTCACATTTTTTGGATATTTGGCAGGGAGACGTCATGAACAGGGAAAAAATTCTAACTCCTTCAACCAAACTCAATTTTCTTATTTAAAATCCGACGCTGATCACGAATACATGTAGCGCTTTTCAAAATTTCAATTAGATCAAAAGTTATTGCAATAATAAAATTTCACATTTTTTGGATATTTGGCAGGGAGACGTCATGAACAGGGAAAAATTTCTAACTCCTATTCAACCAAACTCAATTTTCTTATTTAAAATCCGACGCTGATCACGAATACATGTAGCGCTTTTCAAAATTTCAATTAGATCAAAAGTTATTGCAATAAAAAATTTCACATTTTTTGGATATTTGGCAGGGAGACGTCATGAACAGGGAAAAATTTCTAACTCCTATTCCAACCAAACTCACTTCTTATTTAAAATCCGACGCTGATCACGAATACATGTAGCGCTTTTCAAAATTTCAATTAGATCAAAAGTTATTGCAAATAAAAAATTTCACATTTTTTGGATATTTGGCAGGGAGACGTCATGAACAGGGAAAAATTTCTAACTCCTATTCCAACCAAACTCAATTTTCTTATTTAAAATCCGACGCTGATCACGAATACATGTAGCGCTTTTCAAAATTTCAATTAGATCAAAGTTATTGCAATAATAAAATTTCACATTTTTTGGATATTTGGGGGAGAGACGTCATGAACAGGGAAAAAATTTCTAACTCCTATTCAAACCAAACTCAATTTTCTTATTTAAAATCCGACGTGATCACGAATACATGTAGCGCTTTTCAAAATTTCAATTAGATCAAAAGTTATTGCAATAATAAATTTACATTTTTTGGATATTGGCAGGGGAGACGTCATGAACAGGGAAAAAATTTCTAACTCCTATTCAAACCAAACTCAATTTT
>BMAO01021673.1:0-40177 GCA_019973975.1 Trichonephila clavata | reverse complement strand
TAATTCGAGATAGCACCATACCAATTCCGAAACACGTACTCATTTCTCAAACAACGGAGAGACCGATTTCCTCTGACCTGCCTTCGTTCAAGCTTTGGTGCAACTCCCAGTTTCTTTTCTGCCACCTCATAAATACATGATCTCACCGTATCGCGCAGCTAAAACTCACGTGGTTTCTATTAGTGGTGCCATCTCTTACAATAAAAATCAAAAGAAATAAAAGAAAACTTGCACTCCTTTCCTACAAGTTCGGCCATCCTGGGAATCACTGACCTCAGTGATTTTACATACCATACAATAAAATATAGGCCTCTGCAAAATTAATATTAATCGGAGATAAAAATTCCAAGATAGACATTCAAATTTGAAAATAAGGATACAACTCTCAAAAATGAAATATTAATAGCAAAGAAAACAAAACACATTAATACACATTATGTTCTTTTAAAAAGAATAGGAAACGCTTTTTATAAAAATACATCATTATGGTGAGTAAAATTTCATTAAATCAGCAGATGAATTTGTTATCTTACGTCCCTCATGATCACCCACTTTCTCTAAATCATATCTGTCTCTAGGTTTTACTTTAACTATTGTATATGGTCCCAAAAACCTAGGCCTTAATTTCAAACCTGTCCCAAATTGTGTTCTCTGAATGACACCAAGTCACCCATCTGATAGTTAGGGCCTTCCTGCGCTTCCTGTCATAGGTTCTTTTATTCTCTACCTGTATCCTCTGGATATTTTTCTTTGCGTTTTGTCGTAATTGGTTCCTCTGTTCTCGAAATTCCTCCATCATTTCGTCCATCAGTAACTCCCTCAGGCGAAGGTCTTCCTTGTTTCTCATGGTGACGCCAATTAATAATTCAAATGGAGACCACTTAGTACTATGATTAAATGTACTATTTAAAATTCTTTGAAGTGGGTCTACGAACTTGAACACTTGGTAGACTCCTCAATTGACAGCTTGGTCAAAACGGGAATAATAGTTCGGTGTATTCTCTCGACTTGGCCATTTCCTCTGGGTACTCCGGTGGCGATTTGCAAATGTTTGAATGTTTTCATTAGTACAATAATCTCCAAAAAGCTCCAGAAGTAAAAGAAAAGCCTCTGTCTGTTATTATTCTCTTGGGATTACCAAAAGTCTTTTGTTGCAATTTTAATTTATCCAAAGCATCTTCTGCGGAAGTAGATCTAACGGATAAAGCTAGGTAAATTTTGTAAAAAGCATCCACTATTGTGAGAATATGCTGATATTTCTTGTTAGAAGAAGGCAAAAGGTCCGATAAAATCGACGTGATAAGTACTTAATGGCACATCCTCTTTAGGAATGGGTTTGAGGAATCCATCCTTTTTTCCACTCTTTTTGTTGGTCAAAATACATGGCACACAGTTAACAATTACATTTTGCACCTGCTTGCTCAAATTAGGAATGAAAAATTCTTGTTTGACGATTCAGTCTTGGCAACGGAGAAATGTCCCTTCTCATGTGCTAACTTTATTATCTCAGTTTGCATATCTCTTGGTACAACTACCAATTCACGACCTTCAACATATTTGTAAAGTATTTCGTTTTTATCGAAAAAGTCTGAATTGCGTTTGTTTCAATCAGTGACCTTAGACTCTGAGTGTATTCATCCTCTTGTGGTGCCCTTTTTAATCTTGCGGTTAGAGTATCGTTAGTAATTATTGCGACTGGATATCTGCTAAGGGTATCCACATGTTGCATTCTCTGGCCGGAACGATGCACAATTTCATAATCAAACTCTTCCAGCAATAATGCCCATCGCGCTATACGAGTAACCAAATCCTTTTTGTCCATAGTCTTTTGAAACGCTGAGCAATCTGTTATGACTTTGAAATGATTTCCCATAAGGTAGGTACGAAATTTCTTTAAAACGTTTGACGACAGCAAGAACTTCAAGTTCATAGCTGCTATATTTTTCCTCTAACGGAGTAGTTTTCTTAGACATGTATTGAACAGGATGCAGTTTTCCATCTTCTGCCTCTTGGAGTAAGACAGCTCCGTAGCCTCGTTGACTTGCGTCCGTGTACAATTCAGTTGTTTTTCCCAGCTGGAAAATACTTAATACTGGACTTTCAGTCAACAATTGAATGAGCTTTTCAAATGCTTCTATTTGAGGTCGTTCAAAGACAAATCGATTGTCGTTTCTAATTAGATCACTCAAAGGTTTCGCTATTTTAGAGTATGACGGAATAAATTTTCGAAATAGCCAGTGGGTCCTAAAAAGCTTTGGACTTGTTTGACAGTCGTTGGCACAGGGAACTTCTTGACAGCTATCGTTTTTGCAACCGAAGGGCGCACCGTTCCATTTTCAACAACGTGACCCAAAAATTCCACCTTTCATTTTAAAAACTGAGATTTTTCAAACTCGATCTCCAACCATATCTGGATGCGACCTCAAACACCTTCTTTAGTTTTTCCATACCTTCTTCCTCATCTTTAGCTGGAACGATCAAATCGTCCAAATAAATTATTACGATGCCTTTTCGCATGGGTTCCCTGAAAATGCTGTACACATATCTTTGGAATACGCTTGGGCTTGTACTGAGACCAAAGGGTACCTTATTAAATTCGAACTGCCCGTCTGGTACAACAAAGGAGGTGAAATGCTTGCAATCCTCGTTCACGTCGACATGAAAAAAACCATTCTTTAAGTCTAACGTGGAATACACTTTGGCGTTTTGCAGTCTATCCAATACGTCCTCTATCAGTGGCAAGGGGAAGCGATGTTTGACTAGTTTTCGGTTCAGTTTCCTATAGTCAATGCATAGTCTGTCGGTACCGTATTTCTTCTTGACTAACACGATTGGACTTGCATATTCAGAAGAGCTTGGTCTCACGATTCCCTTATCCAGCCATTCGTCGATCTGCTTGTTGTCGGTCTGATTCTCCAGAAATGACAAACGGCGTGCTGTTTGGTAAACTGGTATATCATCCTTCAGGATAATTCTCATGGACACATTTGTCGTTTCGGTCTTCTTAGGTGTATAGCTGTTGATTAGTTCAGAGAGTTCCTTTCTTATTCGAGGATTGATAACATGTTTAACTTCGATTTCGTCTTCAGTTCTTGCTTCATAAACCTGTGTATTCACAAACCACACCTTCTCTTCGTGTTTAAGGAAATAAACACCTTTTTTATCAAACCCAACAAAAGCTTGTTCCAAAATGTCTGATCCTATCACTGCCTGGAACTCCAAATGCAGCGCAGGCACGACATGCCATATTACGGAATATTTCTCTCCATCCAATTCGATTTCTCGTTGGAACGATCCTTTTGTTTTGACTTCGTACTTTCCCAATCCAGATAACACGACAATGTCCTTCGAGAGCTTCGATTGCTCGATGATTCATTTGCTTACATCTTCACGAATGAGTGAAACTGAGCTTACAGTGTCGATTAGAGCCTCAAAAGTCTTGTTTCCGATGGTTATTTTCCTGGTCTTAATTCTGTCTTGCTGAATTCAAGAACAGATCTGGACCGGAGAGCTTGAAGATTTATTGATTTTCGTACCCTTGTTGCGCTTTGTGCAATCTACGGCATAGTGACCTGGTCCCCTGCAGTAGCTACATGTTACCTGTTTAACTCTTTTATCGTAAGTTCTCGTCGATTGAAAGCATTTTCTATCATTCCAATTATTTCCAAGGTGAAAACGTTCTTAACTTTGAGAACAATTATCGTTATTGTTCGATCTCTTAGCAAATGAGTTTAACTTCTTTGGCCCTATAGTTCTTCGGACGTCCCCATAATCTTCAAATTTTTTCGCTAGCTCAATAGATGAGTTAATAGTAGACCATTCGTCCAAAAAGTGTTCCTGAAAATCATACGGCGCCCTCTTCTTCATTTGATCGGCAATGATTAATTCTCGTAATTGGTCATAGGTGTTAACTTTTAAGCCCAAAGTCCATCCATCAAAATACGTCTGTAATTCGTGTTGAAAATCTTGCCATGTTCGTTCATCGGACTTTTGGTGAAACAAAAATAACTGACGAAATTTTTCGGGAGAGATAATTTAAATCTTTGTAAGAGCAGATCCTTTACATGATCGTAATCATTACACTTATCAGTTGGTTCTCTTGCGATCAGATGGGCAATTTTGACGGGTATTAAACCTATAAGTTTTTGAACCCAATCTTTTTTCGGTAAGAAAGTTAGTTCTGCATGACGCTCAAATAAGGTAAGATTCAAACCAATATCTTCCTTCATATTAAACTTATGAAAAGTTTCGTGAATCAGTTTATTCGATGCTTGAACGTTTTCGGTGTTATTCGGCATACCGGCAGTCTGTTGCGCTTGTATTCGCCTCTAATTCGTACTCTCGTCTTTCTCTCTCATCCTTTCGCATATCCTCTCTCTCCCTCTCAGCCCTTTCTCTCTCTCAGCCCATTCTCTCTCTTCTCTTTTTGTACGTTCCTCCACTATACTATCAAGCCTCTTTTTAACATCATCTTCAACGTAATCTGGGCTTTTTACGATCAGCTCCTTTAACTTCAATTTTGTGATACCTGATTCGATAGTAAGATCCAAATCCTCGGCGAGTGACACCAAATCCTCTTTCTTTTTCACGAGTAAGAATGCCATTTTTATACTCAGAATGGTGACCCAGAGAACAACTTAAATTTTTACCCAAGTTGAATGAGACAAAACTATTAAAATGACACGCAAAAAGTTTACTCACCTAAACAGAAACAAAAGATAATTTAAATAAGATGCAATTATCAATTATAAACAATTATAGACAAAAAATGGACTCTTTAAAGAATTCCCGGAACTTAAATCATTTTGCAAAACACAACAGTATTACAGTTAATATCAATTTAATTTTTTTATTAAAAAAATGACGCGTTCCTCTCATTTATCAAAAATAGATTACTAAGAAAAAACACGGAAAGTACTCAGTTATTAATCCAAAACTAAAAGAACATCAAATATCTATGTCTGCAATTAAACCAATAATAGTACCTGCTACTTCAAAATTCAATATCAGATTGACAGAACAGGAAATATACACACAAAATCATTTATTTAATTTTCGCCTATTACTCACACAATACCAAAAAAGGATCCTAGCACAATTCAATGTAATTCTGAAGACACTTTACGTTGACCTCGATGACACAGGAAATCTTGTTTCGTGTTGATAACTCTCAATTCGATGTACTTCCAAAGGTTCTCTCGTCAGTGTTGACCTCAATGATCAAGGTAATCCCGTTCAATTCGTTCAGTATCTCGTTGAGTCGCTGGGCCTCCAGTTTTGGTTGACTGCAGCTGACGTGGAAATTCGCCAAGATTCTGTGCCTCTAACCAAGTCAATGGACCCCCTCCTCCCGTTGACTGTTCTCGCTGAAGTATCTCCGCTTCGCTCGCAGAATATCCATATCGCTCGTAAGACTTCCGTATCGCTCGTAAAATTTCTTATCCAGCTGAAGGCTTCGTCGGGTCTCTATTCGATGCAAGGCAAGGTCTGTGTACCACTCAGGAAATCAAAAATCGATGAGGAGGTAAAACTTTTAAAAAATGCTCTTAGATAAAACTTTGAATAGTTTAAAATTCTCGGCCGAACCCCCAATTTGTGGGACGGCGTCTAGGGGAAGGTTCGATTTTAATGTTAAAATAAGCACGCAGAGTTAAAATAATCTAATTTATTAAAAACACAACTAAAACATTTACTATCTACAAGGGGTTTTAAATAATTCGAGATAGCACCATACCAATTCCGAAAACACGTACTCTTTCTCAAACAACGGAGAGACCGATTTCCTCTGACCTGCCTTCGTTCAAGCTTTGGTGCAACTCCCAGTTTCTTTTCTGCCACCTCATAAATACATGATCTCACCGCATCGCGCAGCTAAAACTCACGTGGTTTCTATTAGTGGTGCCATCTCTTACAATAAAAATCAAAAGAAATAAAAGAAAACTTGCACTCCTTTCCTACATATATGTGAAGATATTTGTGATCAGCATTTGGCAAGGGTAGTAGAGATCCAGCATGGTGATACACTTGCCCTTGTACTTTAAATGTTCGCATATAATTTGAACTAACGATATTTGCTGCTCCGAACGATGTCATTTAGAAGTATACATTATACTTGCGTATATTTTTCAAAATTTTTTTATCTCTTTCTTCCCTCTCTGCTCACTTGTTTCTGAAGCTCGTTCTTCTCTTCTCCTTTTTGCTTGATTTGTAGAACAACCAATGGCACTTCGCTTTGGTGGCATAATTGTGGGGTTAAATAAAACGTATTTCCATTTATTTTCTTCAGCTGGAAATCAATAATATTTTTATTTATTCACGTATTAATAATTTATTAACGTATTAATAATCGCAAAAGTTTTTTTATTGCATTTTTGCATTTATTAGAATTTGCTGGCGAAAAATCGAACGTCAAATGCATTAATGTTGTTTTTTGTAAAACACAAAAACAACACAGACACCCATTAACTTTTATATATACAGATATACATTTGAAAAATTACGAAAGAGTAATAGTTTTCTTTTTACATAAGACATTGGCTATTATTATATTGAACCAAAATATTTCATTTAAAAAAACTAAAACGGAGGACAGTATTCCCTTAAAAAATGAAACAGTCTCACTTAAATATTGTTCCTCATATAGAATTAAATTATTTCAGAGTATGGACTTCAGCTGGATTTTGCATATCGGAATTTTTTTTATGAGTTTTAAAGTATAAATTATATCGTATCTAATTCATGTAATAAGTTTCTTTATAAGTTTTTTTTTCTGTTTTAAATGAACCATTTAAATTCTGCTTATTATTTGTGATGTTCCCCAATACAAAAATGTGTTTTTATAAAATAAAACAATTCTGAAGTTTTAATATTCGTTTTAAAAAATCTTAATTCTTACAACTTTTATCTCAGTAACTGTTTTAATATAATCAAAGCAGAAAATCTCATTTAGATACCCAATATAAAAACAATAATTATTCAGAAGAGTAGGAAGTATACCCAACATCAAAAAGTGATTTGTCAGAATAATATAAAATCAGAAAGTGTTCTTTAAGATTTAATTAAAATCTAAAAATATCCTTTCAAATTCGAGAATTTCTTTGTTATTGTTATCATTTTAAAATAATTTGAAACTGAAAGATACCTTTTTATTTCAAGTCCATCTTGACTATTAAAAAATTATTTTGATATAGATCATAAATTTACTAAAGGAATAATATTCCGATAAATATTGTAGCTAATTTTTAGCTTTTACTTTAATTTTAAAGGAATGTTCATTTGATTACGAATTTATACTTAAGAATCTTAAATTATTTTTTCCACATTAATAGAAATAGATAAAATTTTCCCTTTATTCAGGGACTTGAAATAAATTCACTAAAAAACGGAATCATATGAAACATTCAAAGTTCGTCCGATATTTCATTTTTCTTACATGATACAAAAATGTCATTACATTCGGAAGTTGATTTTTGAAATAAAATTTTCTCTCTTTAAAGAGAAAAATAAACAAATCTGAGAATGGGATTCCAAACAAATGACAATGATTTTTTCCCCTCTTTTTTTGTAGTTCGCCATAATACTAAAATAAGAAAAAATATACAAATTTTAGAAAAACCTCCCATGTTCTTAAAATTGCATTTCGGAAAAAGGTAATTATTTAAAATTATGTAATGGGAATTAGTTTTAGTCATCAGATATAATAAGGATAAGGTCAACAGATGAAATAAGGAAATAATTCTACAGAGCAGCATGTAGTTTGTAACTTTGTCTCTCTTTTATCTATTGATTCAATTTGAAATATTTTTATATAAAATTTTCATATACCTGTTGTGCTTTTAGATTTTGGTTCATTCTTTTCTGAATCAAGGCATTTTATTTGTACAGACATGTAATCATATATAGATGTAATAAATACTAATTTTTTCAAACATTTGATTAATTTCCAGTATTATAATTGCTAAAAAGTTATAGGGAAATATCTAAAAAGATTTGAATGACCCTATTATGACTGAAGACGATCTTTTTCTTATAACTATTTTATTTACCTTATGTACAGGAGCAATATCAAAAACGAAACATGGATGAAATTCTACAAAAACAAAACCTCTCTGTTGCCAGTACCGCTAGCTGAATAACAAGTTACATAATTAGAAAAGACAACAGGAAGTGTGAAATATAAAATGAGTGGCAACATTCTCCCACCTTTTGTATTGCAGACAAACACTTTAGAGCAATACAAAACATAAACAAATTATTACACACTTACCTTACAAACTCAAAACCTTATATATGACATTACAAAGTAAAATTATTAACAGTTCACAAATTCAGTCTTTTAACAGGAATTAATGGACGGCCCCATCGAGATTTCTTTCCTTCCTTGAGAACATCAGTTGCAGTAGGGCCTGGGTTCTGAGCAGCTATATCAGTTCCATGGTGGTCCTCGATGAGATGGTCACTAGCGCTGAGCTCCAAAGGATAAATTCGTTGAAGCGGTCGTATGATCTCACCACTGGCTAGTCGTAATTTAGCCACACGCTCCACGCCGTCCTTGCCTGGAAACAATTCGATCACTTGCGCCAAAGGCCGATTCATTCGGTTTGGGTTCTTTGATTCAACTATGACGATTTCACCCGGAGAAATTATCTTTCTTCTTGAAGCTACTTTGGGACTTCTTACTAACTCTCCAAGGTATTCTTTGTAGAAACGTTTGCGTAAATTTGATCGTAAAGTGTGAAGATAACGCACTCGTTTCAACATATGCTGAGAATCAATCAGATCCAAATCAAATGTTTCTCTTTCTTTAATATCTTGGATGAAATGAGCAGGCGTGAGAGGTTTCAGCTCCTTCGGATCGTCTGACAAATATGTCAATGGTCGCCCATTTATTGTAGCCTCACAATCGGAGAGTAAAGTCAACATCTCTTCATATGTTACGCATGCTTTGCCCAAACACTTTCGGAGGAGTTCTTTGATGCTGCGAACCATCCTTTCCCAAAATCCTCCGTACCATGGGGCGGAAGGAGGGCTAAACAACCATTTTATTTTCATTAAAGAACATTCGGCTTGAATGAAATCCCAGTCCAAAGATTTCAAAGCATTAGCTGCCCCTACGAAGTTTGTACCATTATCAGTGTATAGCGTAGAACCTCTTCCTCTTCTTGCCCAGAATCTCCTCAAAGCTTGCATAAACGATTCAGTGGAGAGAGATGAAACTAGTTCTAGATGAACTGCTCGATATACTGCGCATGTGAATAGCACTATCCACGCTTTGCTACCACCACGTAAGGAAAGAGGACCGGCCAGATCTGCGCCGGTTATTTGAAAGGCTGCAACTCTGTGTATTCTGTCGAGAGGTAAAGGAGCTGGATCTGGGTTAACTTTGCCAGCTGTCAACCTTTTGCATTTTATACATTGTCGTAAAATTGCTCTTACAACTCTCCGACCTTTGGGAATCCAGAATTTTTCTCTTAATTGTGCTAAGGTCGTTAACACTCCAGCGTGCATTAAGGATCTATGAGTATGCAAAACCAGTCTTTCTAGAAGAGGATGGTCTGGTAAAACTGTAGGATGCGTAAAGTCCTCTGGGTCTTGACTGAGAATCAGTCTCGTTTGAACTTTCAGGATGCCCTTTTCCTCGTAAAACTGTATCGTATCCTTATACTTCTCACGTATTTCAGAGGGCCATTCTGATTGCATGATTTTTATTAGAGTCTCCTCTGCCTTTTGAATCTCTTCACATGAAAGTGAATTAACTAATTTAGGAGAGTTTCTCTTAATATTGTTGCAGAATCTGAGAACATAAGCAGTCATTCGGAGAATCTTCCTATAGCTAGAAAAGTACAGGAATCTATCTCCAAATCTAACTTCGTTTTCTGTGGCTACATTTGTCACAACTGTCTTACGCCGCTCTAGAAATGCTTCATCCGGAGTCTCCGATACCTCAGAACATGGCCAAGATTCTTCATCGTTATACAGCCAGCCGGGACCCTCCCACCATTTGCTTTGCAGGAGGTCTGACCAATCACAGCATCGGGTAGCTAGATCAGCAGGGTTGACTTCTCCAGGTACATGTCTCCAGTCATCTATATTGGTCAAATCCCTGATTTCCTTCACTCGATTTCCAACGAATGTGTTCCATGGCTCCTTTTTCTTAATCCAGCTTAAAACCACCATTGAATCGCACCAAAAATAGGTTTTAGAAGTAGTTCGTAGGATAGAATCCACAGTTTCTGCTAATCGAGCGCCTAGAGTTGCTCCCAACAATTCAAGTCTTGGGATTGTGGATTTTTTCATTGGAGCAAGTCGAGCTTTAGCTGCCATGAGTTTGACAGTCACCTGTCCTTTGAATTCACATCGTAGAAAGGCACATGCAGCGTAAGCGTAGGCAGAAGCATCCGTGAAGATGTGCACCGTGAAATCATCGTAATTTTCAGCAAACAATCGTCGAGATATTGCACATTTAGACATGAAATGCATGGTTCTCTCCCAAAGTCTATATTTATGTTCAAGTTCTACAGGCAACACCTCATCCCAGCCTATTTTTCCTCTCCAAGCTTCTTGCATAAGCAATTTTGGTAACAATAAAGCTGGAGCCGTAAAGCCAATCGGATCGTATACACTGTTGATCACAGATAGCAGTACCCTTTTTGTAACTGGCTTTCCTTGGGTGCAATCTATATTTGACGGTAACTTGCAAGAGAGTTCGTCGCTGATTACATCCCAACTCAGGCCAAGTACCATTTGTTTATCTTGATCTTCCTTAGAGTCATTAGAAGCCCAACAGCGCAATTCAAATGCGCCTTCTTTCATTATTTCTATGGATTGCGATTTCAGTTGTTCCAGTTCTGTAACGTCATTAACACTCGTAACTAAATTGTCCACGTAAAATCCTTCTTTTAAATGACCAATTGTCTTCCTGAGGCTCCCTGTTTGGAATTTTTCTTGTTCTAGATGGTAACTTATAGTGGCATTCAGCAGAAAAGGGCTGGAGGAAACGCCGAAGACTACTCGACAATGACGATAAATTCTTATTTTCGAGCATTCAGTGTTCTCCCACCATAAAAATCTTAAGACATCTCTATCTTCAGTTCTCAAACGTATCTGTAGAAATGCCTGTTTCACATCTGCAATTACACCTATGGCACCAGAACGGAATCTTAATAGTAAAGGCAGTATTTTATGTATAAGACTTGGGCCCACACTTAAGCATTCATTCAAAGAGGCATATCCTGGTTTCTTGAACGAAGCGTCGAAAACTGGGCGAACCTTCGTGGTATTGCTTGAGGGCTTAATGACAGGTCTGTGAGGTAGGTAATGGACTTCCTTGGCAGGCTGATCTAATGCGACAGCTTCTATAATACCTTCTGACTCCCACTGTTTAAATACATTATCGTAGGCTTCAAGGTAATTTTCGTTTATCAAACGCTTAGTTGCTGTACGAAGTCTGGATTCTGCTGCGTCGTATTTATCACATAGAGCAGGATGTCCAGCTAGCCATGGTAAAGCCACTTCATATCCTTGATCTTCACAGAGCCTAATTGTTTCCTTAAAATGGGTCAAAGTTTCTTCTTCAAGAAGGCTTTCATTTTCCTTCTCTATGGGATCTGTAATGCCCAAAACTTCCAAGTCCCACATTTTAGGCACGTCCATATTTTGTAAGCTTAATGTGACTAGGTTAACAACTTCCTTTTTCTTTCCCAGTCCTAAAATTGTCCAACCCAGCAAGGTCTCAACTGCAGATACTCCTGAAGATAATACCTCTATTCTGCCAGTCAAAATGCTTCCAAGTATATCAGCTCCCAGAAGAACTCGTATAGGTGGTGAATCTCTTCCAACATCTGTAAGTTTTATTCCTCGGGAAGAAAGCTCAGAAAGCAATTTCCTGTCATGTATTCTAGGCAGGGTTGAGCATATCTTTTGTTGCTCGAGAAGAGACAATGGAGTTGAATATTTGCGATTTAAGCTTTCTACGTTTACCATGTATCTCTTATGCTCAGAAGCAGGGGAAATTCCTCCGCCAAACAGTCCTTGAGAAAATATCTCTCTTCCAGATGGAGAAAGGAATAGTTCTGCAGCTAAATTCTTTTCTATATAGGATCGCTGAGATCCATCATCCAACAATGCTCGAGCACACACTTCCTTGTCTCTATTTCGTAGTCTGATCATAATAGTTTTGAGATATATTTCATGTTCAGAGGGAAGATTTGTTAGCAATGTTTCTGTAGATCTCTGCTCATTATCGGCTGTTCTGTCCTTAGGCGAAAAATTACTTTCCTTTCCCTTGCGTAAATCTGGGCAAAGTAATGGATAATGTCTCCGTTTGCAAATTAAGCATCTCACACTACTATGACACCTTTTTGCTAAATGTCCAACCTTAAGGCAAACGAGACAGCATCTTTTCCTTATAACTTGCGCTTTCCTGTCCTCATAGCTCATATCAAATAACTTTTGACAGTCTTGACTTAAATGAGGGCGGTCACAGAAAATACAATTAAGTTTTGCACCAGTTGTACTTGAAATTAACGTAGCCGCAGTGGGTTCATCTTTATGGACCGATTTCTGACAATCTTTTCGTATAGCACCACCTCCCCTATCTTTACCGAATCCTTCACGAGCTAAACGTATCATTTCTTCTGATTCGACTTCATGGCGTAAAAAGCACATAAGTTTTCCCAGGGATCTCTGACTTGTAGCATCATCAGTACTTTCTGAAATTCTACTCCTTTCCCACGCTCGCAGAACATTTTCTGGCAAACATGACTCCACCAATGGCTCTAGAAAGTCGGCAAATTTTTCTTTTGTGCGGCCTAAGCTTTCCAATGCTCTTAATTTTGTTTCTAGCATATCGTAGAGGGTGGCTAAATCAGGGGCATTCTTTCCAGTCGTAGCATTTTTCAGAACCAGTGAAAGGAGATCGCGGACATATATTTGCACTAAGAGATCTTCTCGGCCAAATCTTAATTTCAACTGTTCGACGGCCTTTGGATAATTTTCAGTTGTTATTGGGAAACTGGAAATTAATCTAGCAGCTCTCGAATCAGGCACCATAGACTGGTATAAATATTGGAATTTGTCTATAGCAGTCAGTTCCTCTGAGTCATGAATTTTTGAAAATATACTCCAAAATGTCAAATATTCCTTAGGATCACCAGAAAACATCTTTAATTCAAATTTAGGTAATTTTAATTTTACCACATCAAGCTCTGGAGGACTTTCCAAAAAAGATCCGAAATCTTTATTTAATAGCGTTTCTATCTTGGATTTAAGCTCAAGAAAATTATCTCTATAATCCTCGGCCGCCTGAAAATCACTTTCGTATTCGGCAGCAGTTTCATTGTTTTCTAGAAGTAACGACGAAATTTTATTCTGAATCTCATCTAAACGTAAGAATTTATCTTGTAATTGAGACTTGACTGCGCGCAACTCATCGCCATCCTTGGCGTCTTCTTTCTTCGCCAAACATTCCTTCAACTTGTTCGCCGTAGTCGTAAATGAAGTTCTTAACGACTTTCGTTTTGTTTTCAAAGCATCCATATTCACATGAAACTTAAAATAGTTTCTTAAAATAATTCGTAATAAATTCTTAATGTCTGTTTATAAAGAAGAACGTAAAGTGAATATATTTTCTGAAACTTAAATCACTTTCGTAAACTTCATATCGTAACTCATAAACAGTAATTTAAATTATTCGTACCTGTACATTTTATAGTTCAGAAATCTTCGAAAGCAGAATTCTGTCCTGTCCCGGACGCCACTTTATTATGACTGAAGACGATCTTTTTGTTATAACTATTTTATTTACCTTATGTACAGGAGCAATATCAAAAACGAAACATGGATGAAATTCTACAAAAACAAAACCTCTCTGTTGCCAGTACCGCTAGCTGAATAACAAGTTACATAATTAGAAAAGACAACAGGAAGTGTGAAATATAAAATGAGTGGCAACAGAAATATCCAAATTTTGAGAGGATAATTTAAAATTTCTCTTTAAAATATTTAAATAGAGCTCCCCCTGTCTCACAGGCTATGGCAACTTTCATTCCTTCCCTTCTGGAAGGACACGACAACAACAACAAATAGAGCTCATGATTCTCAATACCATCAAAAAATACCAAACTACCTAATCCTGAAGCCTATTTACACCCCCCCCCCCCGCAAGAACACCTCTGTGTTGAAGAATGGAGGTGGAGGAGCTCTTGTTCCATATAAATTCACGGGATTAAATGTTTCATTTTTTCCTTTAAAACTATTATATGCTCATCAGAACCAAAAATGTTGAATTTTCTGTCATCCCAATCACTTTCCTGTCAATTTTGAATTTTCTGAAACCTAAGTCACAAGAATCTAGTTGGATGAATGAACCATGGAAGTGGAAGTGTTCTTGCGTGGGGGCGTAAATCAGCCACAGAATTAGGTAATTTGGTATTTTTTGATGGTATTGAGAATCACATGAGCTCTAGTCAAATATTTTAAAGAGAAATTTTAAATTGTCTGTCCAAAATTTGATATTGAACACTACTTCATTTTTTAACAGGATAATGATGTCAAGCGAACTGAACTCAATGTACACCACTGGTGTCTCTATAACTGTCCCAAATTTTGAAAACACCTCCTCAATCAATTTATTTAGCCCAGCAGAGCATATTTGGGGAGAACTACATTTAAAATAAAAAGAAAACATGACATATAAACACATAATGGGAAGTAAAAACAATAATCACAGAAGCATGGAGGTAAATTGATGCAGGCATTACAAAAAACTGATTAAATCTATACCAAGACGTTTAAAAGTTGTTGTGGACCACTAAAAGATATCCTTCTAAGTTCTAAATTAAGAAAGAAATACAATATTTAAAGCTATGTTGAGATTTTTGTTGAGTGTGCGAAGACTTTTGTGGCATAATATTTCAATAGCTTTTTGATTATTAATTTTTAATAATAATAGTTATACTATTTTTAAAAAAATAATTATGTCATTCCATTAAGAAGTTGCAGATATAAAAAAAATTACAATTTCTATATATTAATTTTCATTAGTCGAAATCATTAAATTTTATAGGAAACTGCAAGTGTATGAACACTTTTGGGGTTCACTGTATTTATGTACTTCATTGCTTTTAAATGAAAAAAGAAATCATTAATTTTTTAAAAAATCGAGTTTTTGCATAAAATTTGGCATATTTAAAAAACTTTTAAAAGTATTAAAAATCTTTTATTTCCTAATACATATAAAGATGTTCCATTATTTATGTACAGTATAAATATTATTTGAATACATTCATTAGAATTTTTTGTAAAAGATCCTAATTGCAATTTTTCATGAAAATTTTACTAAACTCGACAATTTTTATAATCTATAACTCTCCGGAAAACAGCAAAAGGGTTAAAAAATTAGTTAAATATGAAGCTAAAGAGAGTTTGAGCTATAAATATGGTGAGTTTAAGAAATGTACAACTAGTAGAACATTTTTCATATTGTATTTAAATCTTTAAAAGCATTGTCTGAGAAACTATGTTTTTTGGCTTCACAGTAAAGTTCACAAATGAATTTCTTTTTAAGATATTGAATTGAAATTTTCAGAAAATTTTTATTTTATTTTATTTGTATTATAGACTTTAATCTCTGTTTAGGTATTTATACATTTTATTGCACATACAATTTGTGAGAAAAAAACATGTTTTTTTTTAAATTGACAGATTTCAAAAAAAAAAATAATATAAATCTTATCACTCTAAGCACAGATAATGATGTTATTTTTTGCAGTTTTAATATTATTTGAATATATTAATTAGAATTTTCAATAGAAGGTTTACTGTAACTGCAATTTTTCACTAAAAATTCCCAATCCAAAATTAGGTTCAAGTGTAATATAGGGGGGGGGGGTCCCTTTGGGTTTGGTTATTTTTCTTTGGATTTGGCGATTTTTATACAGATATTATGGTGAGATAACAAATTTATTCTGGCTTCCGGACATTTATCGCTATGTAAAGTAGCTTGGCGATCGATTTTGATCACCAAAAGAAATTGACATCGCCAAGGCCCCTCCCCTATGCTACATTTTTAAAAAAAATTATTTAAAATGTTGTGGAATTGTATTTTAATTCCTAGTTCTTTGCACACCCTTTTTAAGGAAAAAGTTTTTATTTAGTTGAAAATTTATATGTTTCAATAAAATGCTCCGAAGGTAGCCACATACCTTAAATTTATAACACTGTCTTTTTAAGTTATCCGCCAAAAAAGGCAAATTTTTATCACATTTTCCCGCTAAATTCCTATTATAGCCATATATTAAAAACAAAGCGCATACTTTTGTAAAACAAATAGGTGAAAACTGTAATTCAAAAGTCAAGAAAAAGACTGTTTTGATTTAAAGTCCAACCACAAAATTAAAACAATCTAGTACTCATGTGTTCGTCCGCGGGTATAGCATGGTAGAAACGAAAAATAGTTCGGAAGATTTATGAGAACTAAATTTGTTGTTGAACCCCAATTTTTAAAATATGCAGCCAGTATATTAAAAAGAACTTCTTTAATCCTGAATATCTTTTTTAATTTGTTTGATAGTGTTAATTAACCATTTTTTGAAATTTTGAGTACATGTAATGTTTTATATTCGAAACGGCATGCGTTCAAATATGATACAAACAAACTCATTTCAAAATGAGGATGTCCATGTGCTCATTTTTGAGTATTTCTTTTTTCTCCGTGTACAGAATGATGAACGCCGAAGAAAAGAGCAACATCTGTGATCAGCTGTCCTGCTTCAATGCGCCCCACAGCACGCCAGTGCTCAGGATCCTCTATTCGTTTTCTGAAAGTCATAGAAACACGTATGTCTTGAAAACAAATTGTACGAAAGTTTTTAAACACCTTCTATCAGCACTTACAATCAACTTCTGTAACCCTTCATAAAGCTGGCTTCTTATAAAACTGCCCTTTTTGCATATTTCTTGACATGAAAGCACGATTGGCTGTTACCTAACATATTTGCATACTTCCATCTACCTCTGCAGCGAATTGCATCCTCTTCAGATCTGATTGGCTTCCGGAAATTAGCATTTTCCTCTCCATGCTTAACTTTTGGAAGTGAGTGTACTTAACCTGTTCAATATCTATCAATAAGGAATACAACTAAATAACTTTCGATCTAGAATTACAAGTTATTTTCACTAAAACTTTTTATTGGAATTTAGTTACCATACATTTAGTTACCGATCTAATTAATGATATTAAATTATACCCTTCGCTGTGTGGTCAAAATCAAATGTTTCAACTATTAAGAATTTACGGGTTTTTTTTAATCAAGTCATAAATTCTTAAATTCGTATGTCCCTTTCATCGGTATATGAGATCTCCATTTACAATTGCAGCTGCCTAGAAAGTAAAGAATGAATTTTTATTTATGTCTATATATAGCTTACTCTTTGTATTTCTAGTAAATAAGTGCTTAATATGCAGAGCATGCGCAGTTTACTTTTTAGTCACCTTTATAAAGCGATATTTGCATGACTATTTTAATTGTATCTAAATTTATTTTAGTTTTTGCTAAAATCTCTATAAGCACGAATACTTATACATTCTGACAGATATAAATATATATTTTTATTGACATTTTTTTATTCAGTTGTTTTTGTATGTGGCAAGTAAAATCGAATTCATATATGAGCAAGCTTAAATTAAAATTTTTATTTCGGAATTACACAGTACATGCTACACAAATTATATATTGTTTCTCTTATGAATTCAACAATTAAAAGTTCGGGTACTTTTCCGTTTCGCCAAGACAACTCTCGCCAAGTTGGCGTTATTGGCTACAACACATAACATACAAATATTTTTGCGGCTAATCTCAGATTGTCTAGCAATCAATATACACAAAAAAAAATTTTAATAAATAAAAGTTATGATTGTTTGTTCATCCATTTTTGATTTTTTATGAAAAAGACTTTACTGATAAGAATAGACCACGACTTGTTTTGAAAAGCAAGTGAAAAAGATTACCAGCAGGAATATTCCATTTGGCTTCAGTTCTATCATTTTTGTCAACTTTATCGCCTACACCGGCGAAACGAAAAAAAGTACCAAATATTGCCCAATATAATACTAAATACCTTGAACCTTTTCATGGGTTTTATTTTAGCATGTTTTCTCTAAAATTACATACTTTATCTTACGTTTTATTCAGAGACATACAATTAACAGATTTTGGTACTTACGTGTTATCACAACAATCGCCAACTCTATTAACAACTCGCCAAGTTGGCAATCCCGATTTCCTATGTGTCTTAATCGCTGACTTGGCAACCTGGTTCTTCGTTTCATGTAATGTCGACAATAAGTTGCGATAAAACATAAGTACCCAGATTTTATTTATTTTTGATGACTTTTAGGACATTGTGTTTCGTGTCTATATAAATATATAAACATTTTATTTTTATTAAAGCTTTTAATTCATTTTCTATTTTTAAAAAGCTTCAAAAATATGTGAAGGTAACAAAAGCCCAACAATTATAATTGCGAATTTTGCGACCATCACACAGCATGTGTACCAATTAAATCGTAGGTTCGAATCCCGATGCCACCAAAAACCATAGTGCGAAATAAAAGAGACTACTGCTTGTAAAAATTGAACTCTGGTCTTACGTCTAACCATGGGGTGGAGTGGATGATAGGAGAGAAAAATAACTCAAATGTCAGCTACTTATATCTGACTGAGGGCTTAAATAATGTGATCTGGTGCTTATAGCTTTAGAGAGAAGTTAATTCATACTTGGAATGTGTACTTTTAATTTTCCAAAAGCTTATAAATGCCTTATATTAAATTACAAATAGTTCTTTTAACTGATTTTAGCGTAATTTGTTACTTTAATTTGCATCAGATATATCTTGGATTTTATTTATGCATCAAATTCATTCATATAGTCCATTGCATCAAATGCAACGCTTTTTTTTAAACCCTAGCTGAAGTTTCAAAGAAATACTAAATTACAAAAAGTTTTAAGAAAATCACATAGGAGTTCGAATTTCGTGCATCGCAGGAACTTAATCATAAGCAGACACAGTAAGTGTACCGCAATGTTACCGTGACATTCAACTTTTCTCATGAATCTTTGAACTGGCGTTTATTGTTTATCTCCTTTTATTTTGATTTGTACAAGTTAAAGTCTTTTATTTTGCACTGTCACGTGACTTATTTTGTCGTTTCTCCGATATTTTTTTAAACAAAATTTGCCCTTTGAATCCGCCAAATAGGATTAACTTTGTGTTAGGGTTACGCCGCCATTCTTAATTTCGCTGAACCGTTCTGCATTGACTAAAATAATTATCATTGCATAAAAATCCTTCTTTTTAAAGTAAAATTTTGATTTCTGTTACTGAAAGAAATAAATGCTAAAAGAGTTCGAGTCAATATTAAATTTTTGCCCTGTCTTTCTTTAAAAAAATAAATACATATGTAAATAAAGAATTTCAAAATACGTTACAAAGAAATAGAAGATTATTATTGTGTGAAGCAGCCGATAATTTGATTACGGTATCTCGAAAATTCGTTTCGGAATCATACACACACACGTTCGTTAAAAGTATTTGTTTAACGGAATTTTTTTAGTAGGTTCCTATTTTTTTTAAAGAAAATCTCACATTTAATTTTTAATGCTGCGAAATTTTTAAATGTAATCTTTTATATCCTTTCACATTCAGTTTTACAAAAATATATTTAAACTGTTTATTTTTTTAAACTTAATATCAAATTCATTAAAGAACAAAACAGCATATTGCCCCAACTATGACAAAAAAAGCTTATGTGTGTACTATTATTTTTATTCTATATTCTATAAAAAAGAAAGATGTACACATTTTTCTATATAGTATTTTTAGTAGGTCAACTAACTAATTTTCCTTTATCGGTTTAATTTTATGCATATTAAATTTAACAAACTTATGATAATGATCATGATTAGACGAGATGAAAATGTTTTGCGATTTCTGCAAACAGGGCTATCTCGATTTCGTGTCATCTAACAACAAGCTAGTTAGATGCATAATAATAATAGTTAGATAGTTAACATTAGTAAATAGTTAGATGCAGTTATTATAACATCGGCAATTATCGAAGCAAAAAGGAGTTCTAAATTAGTATTGACTGATTATAATCTTATCTTTAGCCAATAGAATATAGTTATATCTTAATAAACTCATGCATCACTGAACAAGTCAAACTAAAACCAAAAATGATACATTGTAATTGAAACGGGATATTTATTATTTTTTCATATCTTGCGATTATAAATGAGTTCTTAATAGAAGCCTTTTTAAGATGATTGAATCTCCAATTAAACTATCTCTAAGAAGGTAACGAAGTTGTTCTGATACATATATAATTATAAAATTTTATTTAATATATATTGAAGCAATGGGCTATGTTTAGGCGGATAAATTTGATTTTTATATTGAATATTGTAATATAAATTAAATCATTTGAAGTGAACTCTTTAGATTAATAAATAATGTGGAAAATTATATTATTGAAATTAAAAGTGATGGATGACAGAATAAATGGAAAAAAAACTAATTAATATTGTATTTCCCTAAAACTATTAAAAGTTTGTTTTTTAAAACTTATGGCCATGAATAACGACATGTTGAATATTCTAACTCGGTAATTCTAAACGATACTATATTTATATATATTATATATGATAATAATAACAAAGTACAAAAAAGTTAAACATCTATTGGAATGTCAAAAAATAACAAACAAACAAAAAAAAGAATAGAATAAGAAATACAAAAAAAAAAGAAATCAAATTTCAGAAAGAACTTTAAAACTTTGTTATGAAATTATATTTAGAAAATAAATGTTTCAACTTCAACTGAATCCTGAACACTAAAATATTATTCTTGTTTTAAATAAGATAATAAAAAAAGGTAATTTATTGATCCAAAATGTGTGTATTAAAACATACAAAATAAAATTACAAATAATAAAAAAAGCAATTTAAAGAATATATTCTAAATTATAAGAAAATATTTATTAAATATTAATTTAGTTTTATTTAAGACTATCTTCCGGTCATACAAAAAACGGATCCATTTTTTCTCTCTCAGTGCATTTATCAAATAAGCAAATGCTTTAAAAATTAAGTTGATATTCGAATTTCGCTTCTCTTATACATAAAGTAACATATTTTAACTACACATTTCTGTAGAACCCCTCCTTTTCTGTTGTAAATATTGTTCCATATTTCACTTTACATATTAAAGAAAAAAATGGCAGCTTTTATGGAACGTTTTCAAATTTTAAAAGCGCAGTAAATAAAATGATGCATGAGCTCACACACACACACACACACACACAAATTTACATGAAAACTGGGCCATTTTTTTCTCTCTTTCTGAAAATGTTCATCGTTTGGTTCAATATCTTAGATATTTGGCAAAGAATGCCTTAGGATTCAACTGACTTTGATTTCTTTTTCGAAACGTCATCATGCCAGTTTCTGAAATTCGAGAAATAAATAAGTAAATAGACATCTTGATGAAAACATGGTGTTCTTGAGCTAAATCGGATAAGTAAGAATTTATAAGATCTGAATATAAGTTGAAAAGTACTGGATTTATTACGGCTAAGAAGGTTTACAAAGTAAATTAATGGAATTCTGTGTGTATGTGTATCGCTTCTCTGATAAACCAAGCAAAGAGTTCGCAGGCAGATAAGGAACAAAAACTAATCCACGTACCTGTAACATCTGTAAACGAAATGTTCCGTTGAAGGCGTAACAGTTTCTTTAAAACATGCACTTCCCATGATGAGATTCTTAAAAATAAAGAATAAAAAATTCCAAACTGAAATCTAATCGAACTCTATTCGACACGCCAACTCATATATCGACTAAACAAACACATGGAATAAAACAAAGTATAAAAATAAAAGGAAAAAAAAAACAATCACATAGCGATGCCACTGTTTTGTGTTGCGGAAAAGAAACTTCTGCCGAAAATTTTTCAAAAAAATGTCGCCGCAACAGGTGCTTCGTTTACATGACTTGAGCAACATCCGTTGCCATGGAGACAACGCATGCGCGTCGTTATCCATGATGTCTGACTAAAGCTGCCTTTATGCATACGAGTCTTTTCTAATAGTATTGGATGATCACAGACGTATAGACTGATCATATCGTTTTTTTTAAAAGCAAAATGTCTAGATATAACCACGAGGTAAATGACATGCAATTCAAAAGGTTAAAAGTCAACTGAATGGTGTTCTACGGGAATGGGTAGGCATACTGATGAGGTTTTGAATTATCATGGCTTTTTATTTATTTCTTATTTTTATGTATATTGGAAGTTCGAGAAAGACACGTTTAGAATTTAAATCGTGATTTTTTAAAAGCGTAGATCATCCATGCACGCTGTGTAAATATTTAGTTATGCTTTGAACAATGTGTGACCAAAAGTCTTTCAGTCATTCTATATTAGCATATATATCATATAGAAAATAAGACTGTGATCCGTATTTTCTTAATGTTTTTTAGTGAAAAAATTAGTTTTGATCCGATTCACACAAGTTTGGAATATTCCTTCGTTTTTTCTTGCGATCTCTTATCATCCTTTTTCATGCATATTTATGTTTAAACTATTTTGTGAATAATAAATTAAACTCCATAAACTTAGTTTTAAAAATTTTAAGAAAGAATAATGAAACTGTTATATCATAATTAAGAAATAATTCGAATCATTCACACAACAGTTAGATTCAGAGATTGTTTTTTTTTCTCGCTCTCGATAGTGATGAAGTTGAAATATTAAATTTAGAAATATGAAATGAAACTTAATTTAATTATTCTTTTAACTAAAGATCTTATTGTATTCAATGTAATTGTCCATCTTAATAAAATACAAAAAAATTAATTATTAATTTCGACTTTAAAGCTTTATTATTTGTTATTTAATTATTTAGTACTTTTATATTTTTAAATAATTGCATGGATTTAATTTGATGCAAATATATGCCATAAGTATAACAAAAATGATGTATGTGCTTGTAAAACTGCATTCAATTTTTTCATTCTCTTAAAATAGAACATTCAAGTAGAGAAACTAAACATTATCCATTCACAACAAAACCATTGAAAATTAAAAAGCTTCATCAGATTGAATAATTTTATGGAAAAAGCAAAGTGATACTTCGACTTTTACGCTACCCGAACTCACGCAAGCCCGGAGTTACTCGATTTTCAAATTTCGTCGATTCGTCTTTTGTTTGAGCGCTAAACAACTCGATTACTCCCTCCTCGCTTCAAACAAATTTAGCAGCAGGTAGTAAAGGCATTCAAGAACTGCTGGATTCCCACAATCTGGAGCTGACAATTGATGAGCTCATAGAAATATACGAGCAATAGCAAGACATTGAAGAATTTGAGTCTATAGACCCAGTTCAATCAGAAAATTGAATGAGGGTTGGGAATTTGACAGAAAGTCTCAGTTTATAATTGAAAAAAAATTGAAAATTTTAGAAAATATAGACTCCAATGAAGAACGTACTTTTTCAACAAAAAAATGAATAAAAGAATTATTAGCATGTAACGAAGAAATTTTGTGGGAGGGGGGGGGGGAAGAATCGTTGAGCTTTGTTAGATTTGATGAAACTTCTGCATCAAAATAACTTCGGTTAGAGAGTCTGTATTTATGTTACCTACAATTTTATTAAACATTTTTTTCTAAGTTATTATTTTCTTTTGTTTTCGGACCCCAACTAAAAATAATTTATATGTATTTATAAGCGAAATTATACCCCGAAACACGCAAATTCGACTTATGCGGTTATCACTCAGTCCTATATATCACTTAATTACAGAGTATTACTGTATTTATTTTTAAAATCGTGGTATACTTCTTACCGAAAAACTTTAAAATAAGCACTGCTGTGTCTTTTAAAATAAACTGTGAAAAACAAGATATCAATCATTGGCATGGCCAAGTAATTTTAGCGCGTTTTTCACATGTTGTATTTTACAATAATGCAACTAATAAACTTTTTACTAACAGAAAGTAGTACTAAACTTTAAAAAAAAATTTTAGTTTAAAAAAAAAATAATTTTAAAATTATTAAATTTAAATATGATTCGGCTCATCTAGGGCACAAATGCGACCAAATGCCGAAAACCCGAGGTCAATTGGTTGCTTATTGGCTGAGAAAAAGGTACGATAAAATATGGAACGAAGACGAAGACGAAATTTGCGTACTAATAGCGCTTTTTTTACACTACGTGAAAAGCGCTAAAAACCTCTGAAAATTGCAGAGATGTCAGGATTGCTTGGCAACTCTCCAGACAATACTACTTGTATTCAATAATATTTTATAATTATTTAAAATGTTAGAAAGGTTATACAATACATAAGTGGCTTCGCTGAAGTTAAATTGATTTTTCATTAAAATATTTGTCCCGATTTTTTTTTTTATTCATCTCACAGGAGAATAAAAATATTTGGAAGATAAGTTGATAATAAATTAGTTCACATTTCAATATAAGTATTGATGCTGAAAAAATATGTCAGAGAGAGGACAGAATATTTTTGTTTCAATAAGATAAGGTAATATATTTTTTTGAGTAAAGAATGAATTTTTGATATTGTAACGGGTATATTCGTGTTCTTCGTACTAATAATCCTCTTGGGGAATAATGGGTCTTTAAAATTTATTCTATTGAAAACTTTCCTCTGAAGAGAAGATGTGATTATGTAAATTAAGACTTGTACATAAAGATTAAACTTTCGAGTTAAGAGAGAGGTTAGACTGCTAATGGATAGCAGTGATTGATTAGCGTGAAGCTAGGCGAGAGAACTTTGTAACTTATTTGATTAATATTAAGATTGACGATTTGGTCAATTAAACATTATTTTAGATTAGAACGATTTGAATTAGAACATGTATTGACTGGACGTAAGTGATCCAGTTTATTGTTAATTCTCCTAGCATCTCGTCTATCTCGCTATTGCTTCACATATTTGGTAATTGGTGCATTTCTTATCTTAGATTGTTGAATTTGTGTGGTTGTTGATAATTGTGAATAAATAGAATTTGTATTGACTATGGCTAATCTTCTTTCCGACCCTCTCACATTAATGGATGGCACGGGCAATCCATTACAATATTAATAATTCGAATCCTCACTTGAAATTTTGATTTATAAATATAGGAAAATGCACATATGTTACATATTGAGGATTAAGGATTTCAAAATTACTTTCGGAAAATAATTCAAATTATTTCTTTAAAAAAAAACTTACTCTATCATCTACTCACACTTAACAGAACAGACACATTAACACATTTAAACAGAACACATTTGACTTATAACACATTTGAACAGAACAGATTTTTCATGTTTTTTATCACATGCTGAGACAAATTCTTAATTTCAAGAAATGTGTTTGCGTCAAACATTTTTAATAAACTTTTTTAAAATTCCATGAAAAAAATAGTTTTTAATTTAAAGGGAGACAGTACGATTCAATTGACAAAAATCGGTCAAAATATCAAATTTAATTTTTTTTTAGCTTAAATTAATTTTTATATACTTTTCTATAACCTGACAAAATTTGAAAGCTCTAAAATAAAAAAGAAAACACAGAATTATGATAGCTTTTGCGTTCGTTTTTATTCACATCCTATGGCAAATCAAAACTTTAAACTTACTTATCTCGGAAAGATAAAAGAACTAGTTTGTCATCATTTAAAATGCTAAGACTTTTTTTCTATTGTGCCTAATGCTTTGAATTTTTTTTACCTATTGCTAATAGTACATGTAACAAAAGTTGGTATGCATTTTTGAATCAAAGCAATACTTATTTTTTAAAAAATAATTAAACTCAGAATTTGCACATATTTAAGGAATCAATACGCATTCATAAAAAGAATTACTGTACAAATACTGATCATGTTATCGCAAAACCCATACCAACTTTTGTTATGCATAGTTTGAGGAACTTGTAAATCAAATTTCATGCTGTACGTAAATTTTTGTAGGAGGAGTAGCATTTTAAAATCACTTCACAAATTTGAAGTTTTTCCCTTCAAAAATTAAATGCCTAGCTTTTTATGAAAATTTGAGCACAAAATCTGTTTTACATAGTATACACACATAGAAGGCAACAAAAAATTTTTGAAAATCCTTAAATTAAAATTTTTTGCTTAAATCGTACCATCTCCTATTAAAATTTTTATCCGTTTTTTTTAAGTTGTTAGCATCGGTAATTTCATTTTCAATATTTGTTGGGATTTTCTTTTTAATTTTAGTCTAAGGAAAAATGCAGTGTGTATGGGGGGGGGGGACATTTCCGATATTACATCAAATATTTTAGCGGGATATCTCAAACCAAATTGTAACAATCTAATTATTATAAAAAGCTCACAGAAGCAGCTCGTAAACATTCTCGAAAATTTTTTTGAAACATCGTAATAAATTTTACTCACAATAAAATAAAATCTGAAACCTTTTTTATGGGAAATTTTTCGACCTTAAGGTTCATTTAAAAAAAGAGTTCCTGATTAAAATTTAAAAAAAAAAAAGAACTGTGTAAATCAATTTACATATGTGCAGAAACAAAAGTGAGTTACATAACATTATCCTGAGCGAGGTTATAAACTCTTTCCCAAATTCAAGTAAAACAAGAAACGAAAATTTAAAAAAAAATGTTTTTAATTAATCAAACATTACTTTTAATCTTTTTACAGATTTATTTTTTAAATCAAGCGCGCGCATGTGCGTATTTTGTTATTAGTTTATAATAAATCATGAAAAATAAAATGAAAACGAGATAAATTGATAAACTACAGAGTTTTATTTTATACATGTATGTTTCAACTTGGATTAATATTGCTGAAAAAATTTGCATTAGATTTTTATTTCTTGAATCCCAAATCTAAAAAGAAAACCTGTATGTTGTTCTTTCAATCCGCATTACGGCAACTTGATTAATGATGAAGCTCTAAAAAGTAAAGTGTAAAAGATAATTAAAAAAGGAGTAATATTTTTAATTAATTAGTTTTAATTTGTTAAAAATATATCATTTTATTGATATATGAATTATAAAGTGCATTAAAAAATTTATTTAAGCTAAAGATTTTTTAGGAATTTTTCATATTTTAAAATTTGTTTATTTTCTTCTTTAAAAAAAATCATATATATATTCAAAATTCTCTACTAAAAAGAGACAAATAATTAATCATCATCAAAAGTGAAAAAAATTGAAATTGCAGGATAAACCATACATAAGATTTAGAAAAGATATATTAGAAATTAAAAATAATAGAATTTAAGGTATCCGAACACGTTGAAAATGACCAAATTCAGTCAAGACAGATATTTTTGTTTTTTATTTTATTGAATAGAGCTATCTTTTGACTTTACGAAACATACTTTGTTTTGTTTCTACACTACCTAGAGGCCAGGTTACAATCAATTTTATAAATTTAGAAAAAACGGAAGTGGGGTTTTGATCTACCAGAAGTGGGCATTTAAATTGCTCAAAATCTATCAGGCGAATCTGATAACTCAAAATATACGAATGTATTTCTATAAAACTTTTGAACCTGATATTTATGTTATTTCTAGAGAGTGTACTAAAATATTTCTTATTGTATGAATACTTTTTGAGTTATGGCTTTTTTTTAATAATAGTCTTATATAAAAAATGTAACATTTCTTACAATGTTTACTCAATCAGCTCTAAAATTTCCAAATTTTAATAAAAAATTAAAATTTTAGTACATTTTCTAGACAAATGCATCTAATTTGTTTTAGTCATACTTTTACTAGTATGTGTTTATTACTTTTTCTCTAACTGCTTTCAAGTTTTTCAAAAATATTGCTAAAATTTCACTTATAATTGTGATTTTTGTAAAATTCAGGTAATTTATTTTAAATTTTGATAGTTAAATAGTAATATTTATTGGTATTGAGTCCTAAAAGAACATTTATAATGTTTTAGTATGCTATTTTGTTAAAAAGTACTCCGAACGTGTTCGGATACCTTAAATTATAAAAATATGGATGCCACAGTATCATAAACATTGCTTGTTTAGGAAAGCTCTTATATATAAAATAATTTATATAAAAGTGGGGTTGAACATGTTTTTGGCCAGCCAACCTTCCCACTTTCTGTTAATAATACTGAGCAAAAACCTGTTGGAAATCATTGATAGAATATCTAAATCCATTAAAAGAAAAAGGTAACTTTACTAAAAATTGCATTCAAAAATGCAGTTTCTCCGCTAAATATGAATACAGTAAACAAGTTATTGCAAATGCAAATTCAAAGCATGGGAATGTTTAAATAGTAACACTACTTATATATATATATATATATCGTATTTTTGTCAGAAGTCAGCTGCTTTCTCATCAATCATTAACACTTGTAGCAGAATCTGATCTATAATAGAAAAATTTTTTTTTTCAGACTTTCAATAGTGTTGTTCTGTATATCTTATTAAATTCCCATGCGTAATGCATACTATTACTTTAAAAAATTTAAACCTAAATTTCTTTTTAAATCATTATAAAAGTTTTTAAGCAAAAAAACATCTTTTAGAAATCTGTCGTTTTAATTCATTCACTTTCTCTTTAATCTTAACGGATTAAAATTCTAAACTCAGATTGATCACAAAATAAAGGCAATCACAAGCTCTCTATCGAAATCAAAACTGACATCAGACTTGCACTTGCTGTTCTTTTCGTAAAATTTAGATAACATTTCAAATTTGATTGCTGGATAAAAATGTTCAAATATTAAGATTTTTCAAAAAAAAATTTCTTTTAAATTAAAAACAAATATTCTTATAATTTACATGTACTTTTAAATCAAGTAACATTTTGATCAATTATGCACATTATTGTTGTTTACAGAAATGTACTTTTTAAGAGAAAGTTTCTGAAAATGTAAAGTTAGCATCAGTGAAGCGCATGATTTGATTGGCTGGAAACACGTGACTGCATTTATCATATAACTATGACATCACATGAATTTAGTCCATTGTATAAAATGCATTATATCATTTTGGTTTTAATGCAATTTACGTCATATTTTTTCTTCATATGCTTGTGATGCGATTAGAAAAAAAAAAAAAAAAAAAAAAAAAAAAAAAAAAAAAAAAAAAAAAATTTTAATGCAATTTACGATTTTTCTAAGCTGTGAGCGATAGAGATAAAAAGTTATTTTAAGTTTTCATGAAAATTTCTTTTTCAGTTCCTAATATAGTTCACCAATCTCCCTATATATATCTTGTTCAAATTTTCAACCGTTAATAAAATACATTTTAAAGCGCTCAATTAGCTGAAATTTTATATATACTATTATTTTGGATGACAATATGGCAATTTAGCTACAATTAATAAAAAATAATTGATTAAAACTAATAATTCAAAGAATTACATACACAGCCACTTTGGCATCATTTTTGGCGACTTGGGTCAAAACTTAAAAGGTCTTTTTTTCACATTTTAAAGCGCTCATTTGAGCTGAAATTTTCTGTACGTGATTGTTTTGGGTGACAATACGATAATTTAATTATAGATAATTAAAACAAATTGAGTTAAACTATTTTTTTTTTTTTGAAGAATTACAGATACGGTCACGTTGGCTTCATTTTTAGTGACTTGAACCAAAGAGATTTTTTCCCTGACGTTTTAAAGTATTCAGTTGAACTGAAATTTTATATACACGATTATTTTGGATGGCACTACGATACTTTAATGATAATTGATAAAAATTAATTGCTACTCAAAAAATTGTGATTCCGTCATATGTATATACATATTTAAATTATTTTTAATTATTTAATAAAAAGTACCTTAAATAAACTTTTTCTTTGTGACCAAAGTAGGAATTGAAAAAATTTTTAAAAAATATAATAAAAAACTTTTTTTTTTAAATTTATAAAAAAATTTATAAAAAAATTATAAAAAAATATATAAAAAAAATTTTATATTACTTGTTTATTTTATTCGTTAAAAAAGTAAATTTGTTTATATATATATAAATACAGTTTTATGTGGTATATTTTGGGTTTGTGCTTTTATTTATTTACTTTAATATTTTCACCCTAGTATTTATTATTCCTCTTCTTCGAAGAAAGTTAATTAGTTTCCGAAAGATTTTGAATAAATATCTCGCATACATTTATCTTCACAGATCCAAAAATCATAATTCATCGCACATTGATTTCGACTGCGCAATATCTTTTAATAGCACAAATCATGGTATTAAATTCTTTTGCTAAATCTTTTAAAGCATAAAACTCTACTTTTAATAAGAAAAAAAACCTAAAAATGAAAATATGGAGACATTAAAAACACAAAACGTGAATTCCATTTGAGATATGATTACCATTCGCCGTAAAATAACACGTGACTTTGCATATAAAGATGGAAATAAATAACAGGAAACCGTCTGGAATTGGCTGCAGCTGTCCGACAATTCAACTCGTATGGTTTGCATAATGCGATTACTTTTTCCAGTTTATTTCATTAAGCCTTATTCTTTCCCTTGTCCATAATTCCAACTTTTTTTACATTTGGAAAACGTCGTTCGCAGTATACAAAGCTCGAGCAATCATTTTTCATAACTAATAAAAAAACCGGCGAAAAGAAATATTAATAAATAAAATTCATCAACTTCTTTAGAATCTACTGAGTTTAAAGTCTCGCATTAAAACGTTAAATTTTCACTGGAGCATGAGACGTGTACCTAATTAAAGTGTCTACTTCTTGCATTTCTCTCGAAAATTTCTTTTTTTTTTATTTCGATGTTATTAATGGTTTTGTACTCTGAAAAGGACGAAGTCTTTACGCAATAGTGAGCACGAAATCCGAAATGGAAACAGTTCCGTAGTTACTTTTTAATAAAATAAGTTATTTTAAGTATGACCCGTCTACTTGACATGTGTAGTGTTTGGGGAATTGAAAAGAAACATTTGTTTTATTTCAGTTTTAATTGTGTTTTGTCTCTAAATGCTTAAATATTTTTGATTTTCAACTGTTGCTTTTAAATCTTGTCTTTAATTTACGTAGCACCGTGAAGCAGCACGAGGTCTATAGGCAAAGGATCTCGTAATTTTAAACCACAGTCAAGCGAAGAGGACAACACTAGAGCTGGCATCCCCTCTTTTAACTTCCACACCACTCTAACCAGAGAACTTTGAGCCTCAACAGATTAAATGGGTACCAGTCTCTCTATACCAGTGATTCCCAAAGTGGTCTATATAGACCCCGAAGGGTATATGATGACCTGCAAGGGGTCTACGCCAGCGAAAAAATAATTTGGGGTTCATGAGGTGTGAAAAGGGTTCTATAATAGAGGCTCTGATTAAACCAGAGATCCTGACTTAAATTTTTTTTAAAAAAAATTGATCTAGGAAACCAGATTTTACTAATTTAACGTTTAGTTACTAAACTTAGTGAGGATAATTTGTGGTTACTAGTGACAGCATAAGTTTTATTAAGACACAAGGACCATTTCAGCATTAATTTTCAGAATTAAATTAAAGAAGTATTATATTGGATGCCACGATTTTTCTCAATTTGTCACAGACAATCTGTCAGGATATTTAAACCTAAGTTTCAATATTTAAATAACATTTATATACTTAGATTTTAAAACTAGGTTTGAGATTGCTTTTTATAGCAATACCACAGAGTAGGCAATTAATTCATATAGTCACATTGAAAAGAAATGGCATATTACAATCGGAACTGATCAGAATAGACCTTGACGACCTTAAAGTAAAGCTTAGAAATGGATGCCAACAATTTTGGCCTTTATAAGACATTCCTGTTATTTGTCGCAAATTATGGAATATTATGAGAAAGTTTTTAATTGCTTTTCCTAGTGAGAGGGAGTTTCGGTGAGTTTGCCAATCTGAATAACAAAAAAAGAAGGGGGAGACTTGTGACTGGACACTTATTAACAAAGGAGATTTAGGGTTAAACCTGACTAGATTGATATATTAAATATTGAAAAATTTGTTATTGAAGCCCCAGATTCATCCCTCTTATTAAAAACGTTTGATGTTCTGTCATTTTATGTAACAGTTTTATGTATTAAATTAATTTATTTTTATTTTAATTTAATTCATTAACACGCTATATTTCACGACAGTTAAAAATTTAATTCTTTTAAAGTAAGTAGTAGTACCAGCTGTCAAAAAGATATTTAAGTTGATAAATTTGCAACAATTCAGTATTAGATAAACAGAGGTCTACTTGATACCGAAAAACATGGCAAGGGGTCTATGAGACAAAAAAGTTTGGGAACCTCTGCTCTATACGGTGGTTTTCAGTTGCACTTATGGATTATACAATTGGACCAAAAGTCCAATACCAGTATTCGGTATTTTTAGATCTTAATACCGGGATACCGTTTTAACACCAGTAGTAGAAGTTTTAGGAAAAGAAAGAAAATGCAGGCGTTTCTTTGCTTTATTTGCCAGTTTTATTAGAGAGTGTAAATGTTACAAAAAATTAATTTGTAATTTTTAAATTATAACAGTATATAAAGAATCACAAAGAAGTAAAGGAACATCTTATTTAAATCACAAAAAAGTGTAAATATCACTAGGCAGTCTGTGGTACTATTACAAATTTTTGAAATGTAATCTTAAAAAAACATAATGCATTAATTGTACTGTTATTAAGCCTGGAACGTAATTATGTGCAAAAATTACCAGCTGTCGGAAACGCACTTTCGGCATCTACGCTATTTGGTGGTAATGTTATACTTTTTCCAAGTATTTTTACCTCTAAATCTCATCTTCAAATAAATCGATTTCTCGCCGGATGGTTTTGGATATAACTAATTTCTGTATTGTATTTTGTTTTGTTGAAACTTTTAGTTGTCGCTAATTCTAATTTTTGTTCAAAAGACAATTCCTTTTCACTATCGACATCAGTGTCATAATCCTGTACCGAATTCTTCTAAATGTAAATAAGGTTTGTGGGTAAAAAATTTTAAGAAAATTTACTATAAACTTAATCAAATTTGAACTGGTTAGTATCTTTTCTTTTTTTCTTTTTTTTCATTTTCATTTATAAAATCATGATATGTAAATTCAAGTACGATATGCAAAAACAATGTGAATAACAAACTCCCCAATTTAAAAAATATCGAAATATTACGCACTTTTTTCACAACTACAACCTTGTTTTCACGGACTCGGATATCAGACTATGAATCCTACGCGTGTGCGATATCGCTCTGAGCTGTAATAGAATCGTTTTATGACTATTTATGACATATAGCACATATTTTATAACCTCTTGATTGTACGATGTAACTTTATATTCACAGTCAAATTAATTTCGCCCGTTAGAGAGACATAAAATCAAAACCGTATACTATTTTGCTAGATTGGCGATCCCTGAATATATAGGGAAAATAAGCGGAAAGAAATATTTGTATACGGCACGTGTTCATCGACCTACGTTTCATGTACTGGAGGAAAAACTCGCTGAATTATGATCATTCATCCTTCCCAGTGAGTGATTGTAAATTTTCCAAACTCTTTGGAAACTCTGCTTCTGACACGAATTTTGAGGGATATATGTGACTCCCCCCCCCCTATTTAGAACAAAAGTTCTAATCGAATCTTCCTAAGAATTAAGAGATTAAAGTCGCTTGCACGTGGTTAATGAATAATGCTTCAGCTGTTTGTTTATCTGAAATTAGTCCCTAAACTTTCATCTTCAAAACAGTTCTGAAAATTCTCGGATTATACACTTAAATAAACGGTATTTAAAATTTTTTTTAAAGAAATTAAACGATATATTGATGAAAGCAACGTTAATAAATGACTTGGACAAGAACGAATCACGACCTGAATATGATTGAATGTCTCAGCAAGGTTAACGCTTCGAATTGTTTACAAAGTATTCTGATGAAAAATGTCGAATTCAGCCAGAAAAAGACAGAAAGTGAATGTCAACTACAAAAGAGAAATGACCACTTGAATGACAAGGCTGTGAGAGTTTTCGTAAACGTGTGGAAAAGGGGTGCGGTGACTTTACACGTCAAAAGAGTAAAGTATAACCTCTACATATATATCAAATTGACATTTTAGAGCAATTTCGTGACTTTTCTCATTTTTTCTGAAGGCAAAATAGACGTTTTTGTAACACCAGAACAAGGCTTTCAATTGTACATCCATACTGTTATTTATTACTAAGAATGTATTGAGATGGTTTAACGCCCGAGGGAAGACAGGAAAATGCCAGCTTCGCTTAAATTAGCATTTATTGAATATTTAAAAGCTCTCAAAATGTATAAGTTGTCAAATATGTTTCAGTGAAAATGTGAGCGAAAATATAGCAGTCCAAACAGTAGCTCATTTATCCTTCATGCGTATTTCATTAATGTTGATTTTTTTTATGAATATCTTTATTTTTCCAGAAAAACTGAGTATATATATTTACTTAAGATATCCGACTGATTGCGACAACATTTTTTTTTTAAAAAAAAAAGGACATATGGGAATTTTTTTGCTATTTTTAGATTTGTTTAGTGCATTTTAAGAAAAATGTGCTAAAATTAAAAAGAGAAAAAGAAATTATTATTACTAAAATGGGAAAAAATAGGTAAAAAATGACAAAAATAGCATAAACGTGGCCCATTCTGCACCAAAGGTTTATGAACAAATTTTTATTTTTCTCAATCTAATGTGTTGCTATATTATTCAATTTTGAAATAGCCTTCAGGATAAGAGATATTTTCTTTTTTACAAAACCTAGAGCACTTTATCTCGGTTACTATATGAAAATGCTTAAAAAGACAGTGATTATATTCACATAAGGGACTGTAAATTTTGTAATAAAACAGAGATTGATAAATATGAAGGTTAAAACAATTCTACTATTATACAGAACTTACAGAAAAAATTTCAGTTAATTATGTTCAAAACTTTTTTTAACAATCGCTTACCCCGTTTGATTATTTTCAAAAAATCACATTTGGAGTAAAACGCGTTTTAAAGTATGACATCTTGCTTAAAGTGTAATGGCCATCTGCTTTTACTAAAATATTTGCAGTTTTTGTTTTAGTAAACGGAAAATGATAAACTTGGTATTTCTATAAAGCTAATTAGATGGCCCATAAAATAAAATCGTAAAAAAAAAAAGTAAATTTTTGGCAAAATTCACAGTTTTAGGGTAGTCAGGTACCTTAAGTTTTAAATACATTTCAAAACATATTCCCTTGAAATTTAAATCAAAGAAATATTCAACAAGGTTTTGCTTAAATTATGATTAGTTCGAACTTTTTCTGGAAACTTTTACAATACAGTAAAAATACATACCGTTAAATCCGCGGACCTATACTTTCGAGCTACAATTTTAATTTTTGGGTGTATTCGCTGTATAACGCGCACCAACTTTTGTACGAAAGAACCTGAAATGTGTGTACGAGTGCAATACTCTTATGTTTTGAAGTAATTTATTCGAGATATTATTCCAGTCTTAGAAAAAATTAATGTACTTCAAGAACTACAATCCCTTTAATTCATAAGAAATGTAATTTCTTTCAGAGATAAACTGTATTTCGATACATGAAGAAGTCTTGTGGGTTTTTTTCTTCTCTATTTTCATCTTTTTAACACGCTTTTGAAAGTTTCACTTGTATGTAACGGAATCTTTGAACTCGATTTTTACCCACTTTAAAAGGTCAGATTAATTTGAAATTTTGCACACTTGTCAAGGACCGATGACAATACAATTATTTCATAATTTTGTTCCGTTGTCCTTGTCATGACATCAGGAATAACGATATCCTGATTTGGCAATGAATTCCATATACCAGATTTGGCAACGTATTGCATATACCATTTTCAGATTTGGCGACTAATTCCAGATTTAGTGACTAAAAGATTAAGGTGCAGCCCCTAAAATGTAGTGGTTTAGAAATAAAACAAACAAAATGTGTTTTTTACAATCATGTCCATAAATTAAGGATAATGAAGTTCAGGCAAAGAAAGAGACAGAAGCAAAACAAATTTGACTTATTTGTAAAGTCTATTTATTAAACAAAAGGTAAAGAGCAAAAAAGATGCTATATGTTTGACATAATTAATATAATTGCGATTTTTACTCCCTGGAGCAAATTTCAAAAAGAACCTATTTACAAAAAACAGTATAACATGGTTAGTATGATGGTTAATACGGAGTATATCTCCCGGACGATGCAATGCAGCCTTACAACGCTTACGCATGCTGAGTATCAAATTATCAATCTGATCTTGGGAATATTACACCACTCATCAAGCAATGCCCTCCGAAGTTCCGTTAGACAGGTGGGAGGGGGTTGACGGCTGCAATTTGTCGGCCAAGCATATCCCACACATGCTCTATTGGATTCAAGTCCGGTGAGTATGCTGGCCAATCCATACGGGTGATATCCTCCGATTGAAGGCATTCGTCTACAATGTTTGCACGGTGAGGACGGGCGTTGTCATCCATAAACAGAAATTCAGTTCCCATGGCCACCGAAGCAAAAGTACATGTTGTTCCAGAATGACATCCCGATAGATGTGGCCTGTCATCGTTACACTCTGAACATGCACGTCAATTCTGGAACCAAGTATAATTCCTCCCCAAACGAACCATCCTGCACCACGTAACGGTGTCGTTTAATGGTGTTCTCTTGGTGGTAACGGGTACCTGGCGCTCTCCATATGAAAGTCCGGCGAGAATCAGACTGCAAACTAAACCTGGACTCGTCGGAAAACATCACACAATACCACTGTTGCGGTGTCCACAATGCATGCTCTCTACTCCAGGTTAATCGCAGGCGACAGTGAGTTGCGGTAAGGGGAACACATCTGACAGGCCTACGAGCATATAGACCAATGTGCCCTAAGCGTCTGTACACGGTCTGCCTTGAAACTGTCGTACCGGTAGCTGAAGAGAGCTGACGAGATAGGTCTGATGCTGCTGCTCCGTCTGTTTCTTTTGACAGTAACTGCCAAATACCGGTCCTCATTCGGGGTTGTAACTCGGGGGTGACCTGTGCTGTACATCTACTCACATTACCATCATCTTGAATCGTTGCCAAAGCCTGGCATACGATCCAAGGGCGATTACAAGTTCCTCGGATACTTCCAGCTGGTACTTCCACATTCCAGTCGTCCGATAATTCTACCTCGTAAAAAATCATCCAAATGCTTCCTTTGTGCCATAACTATGCAGTTATTGCACTGAAAGGCTTTTAAAGCGCTTGTGAACAATTTTACTTCTTTGCCACCATTCCTTATATACCCCTCTCTTACACTCTCGTCATTGTGACGTACTATCCGCGCCATCTGGTGGTTTCCTGTAATTTGCATATTCTTCTTCAAGATGTGTGTGATAATTCTACAGGTGAAATTTTTATTTTAGAGTTCAATTTCTGTGTGATTCTGAATTATCCTTAATTTATGGACATGAGTGTATATGAGCAAGTGTATAGGTTTGGGTTGCGCTCAGCCTATTTCTTACCACCAATATAAATACAATTGTCTAGTTTTTCTGAAAGTGGAAATAAGAAAAAAGACTCATGCATGGTAAAAGAATAAGTTATGTTCTAACTGTTAAATATTTTTATTTTTACAAAGTAATACGTTTAGAAGTAATGAAAACGAATTAATATTACAGCAATACGTTTAAAAAGGTGATAATATGATTGACACTTAATATTTCTTCTTAAAACACTGATTTGACCTGCATCTACAGAGACGGAATTTTTGAAATATAACGATACGGGACTGATCCGAGCCCCGTAAACGGAAAGAATTGATACCCTCCAGACCCATTAATTAATATTCATTCAAGAGCAAGACTAATTCCAGCAGCTACTTAACTCCCCTTCCCCGGATCCGAATGCCAAACTCAAGAATAAATTCAACAATGAGTAAATGATAGTGTGTAAAACTAAAAAAAAACTCGCTTTTATTGTAAATCGAACTAAAAAATGAAAAATAAATTATAGTTTAAAAAAACTAAAAAACACGGCTAATGGTGTAATGCTTATGGCTAATCTAACTAAAAAGTAAAAAAATAATTCTTAATATAAGAATAAAATGATTAACGAGAAAGTTAATGTCATTGGGGTAAAAGCGTGGGGTGCTTTGTATTACATTTTTACACTAACTCAGCATTTCGGAATAGAACTTGTAAGAAATTGTAACAATTAAAATAGAGCACCCCACGCTTTTACCCCAATGACCATTAATTTTCTCGTTAATCATTTTATATCTTTATATAAAGAATTAATTTTTTTACTTTTTAGTTTCAGATTAGCCATAAAAGAGTGTTTTTTTAGTTTTTTTAAACTATAATTTTTTTATTTTTTTAAAATCTTATTTTTATACCCGGATATAACGTACACCTTAAATTGTTGATCTTATTTTTTGTGTTAAATGCGCGTTATTACGCCGGAATATTACGGTTATAAGTAGTTTCTTTATTAGTTTCTTTAGATTCCATTAACGCCATTTTAAAACTGTCCAGTAAGCTACTTCTGACACACGGCTGTAGTACTGGGTTATGTGAAATATCCACAAGAAACTCCCTTGTTTGACACACTAAGATTATTAGAATTAAGGAATAATGATTACAAATTATACCCTGTATTAGTAGATATTTTTTATTTGAATCAAGTTTCAAATTCACGATATTCTCGTTTTATGGTATTACTAATATGGCAAAGCTAGGAAATACATCATCTAATCTACTTTAAAGATTCACTACGTACATCAGTGAATCCCAAAGTGGTGTATATAGACCTCAG
The DNA here is from genome assembly GCA_019973975.1 of Trichonephila clavata. NCBI lineage: Eukaryota > Metazoa > Arthropoda > Arachnida > Araneae > Nephilidae > Trichonephila > Trichonephila clavata. The sequence continues at coordinate 1,365 of BMAO01021673.1, read as the reverse complement.
GGGTCTATGACGTCCTCCAAGGGTCTACATCAGCCAAAAATTAATTTGGGATCCATGAGGTGTAAATGGGAGTCGATGATAGTGGCTCTCATTAAACAGACAGTGACTTTAATTTTAAAAAAAGTCATAATCAAGTGGAAATCAAATTTTACCTTTTTTAACAGATTTATTTACTAAATTTAATAGGTTAATTTGTATTTACAAGGTGACAGCATACATTTTATTAAAGCAACTACCATTTCAGCTTTTCTTTCCTGGTTAAGCTAAAGATTTATAATACTGGCGGGCGCGAATTTTCTAATTTGTTACAGACAATCTGTCAGAACGTTTTAACCTACGTTCAACATTTAAATGCCTTTTATTCAGATTTTGAAACCAGGTTTAAGAACGCTTTGACTACGGCAATACCACAGTAGGTAATGAATTAATTCACATCGTCATATTGCAAAAAAAAATCATTACAATAGGAACTGATTGTAATAAGCACTAACGAGATCTTAAAGTTTAGAAAGGGATGCCAGCAATCTTGGCTTCAAGAGTTAAACCAGTTTATTTGTTCAGACTTAAGGAATATCGTGTGGAATTTTTTTCAATTCGTTTTTTAGTGTAATGAGTTTCAGTGCGGTTTTAATCTCCAAAACGGGAAGGGGGGGGGACTGGACACTAACAGAGGAAATTTGATGTTAAACCAGTCGAAATTGATGCCTAATGTTGAAAATTTGATATTCTACTGCTAGAGATTCATCCCTCCCATTAAAACATTTGTTTGTTGTTTAGTTAGTTTATTTTACAGTTTTATTAAAAAATAAACTTTTAATTTAATTAATGAACATGTGTTTTTAAATTTTAAACACTACTTCATTGCAGTTAGAAATTTAATTCTTTTAAAGTAGGAGTAGTAGTACCAGTTGTCAGAAAGATATTTAAGTTGATAAATTTGCAAAAATTCAATATTTATTAAGCAGGGGTCTACCCCAAACCGAAAAACATGGCAAGGGTCTATGAGACAAAAAAAGTTTGGTAACCTCTGACGTACATAATTCTCTATTTCTGTGCCTCAATATAAAAAAACTTTAAGACTTCAAGGAAAAATTTAACGAAATGGCTACTTTCCATATTTAATGACTCGTGAGAGAGTTTAGACAAAATTAGATATGACATTAGACATACAAATCGACATTTACTGTCCAATTAACTACAGCCACTTAACCTTTACCTAAAAGATGGTTCTTGAAAAGGACGTTAGATATAATAACTAGTTAAACGTGTTCGAGACTTAGAATTAAGTAATAAACCATCATTATCGCCATTTTCTTTCTTCGTGGATTTTTATTGCTATATTTTCTTTTCTGTAATGATTTTTTG